>JAULJZ010000007.1:7609001-7619971 GCA_032270985.1 Heliamphora pulchella
GTTTAATTATTAACAAAGATGGAGAGGTTGCAAACGATATAACCCATATAATCAAAGTTGGTTGTCTCAAGTGGAAGTGCTTCTGGAGTTTTATGTGATCGACGAATATTTACAAAACTAAAAGAAAAATTTTATAGGACAACTATTAGACCAATGATTTTATATGTGACAGAATGTTGGGTTGTTAAGAAAGATCACATAAATAAGATGAGTGTTGCGGATATGAGAATATTAAAGTGGATGTGTGGTAACATTAAAAAAGATAAAATTAAAAATAAAAATATTCGTGAAATGGTAGGGGTTGAACCAATTGAGGACAAGTTAGAGAGAAAATAGATTAAGGTGGTTTGGATACATATAATGTAGACCATTTGATGCAGTAGTTAGAAAAAGTAACAAGATTATGTGTAATGAAAACACTAGCGGGAGGGGTAGACCTAAATTAACATGAAATGCCGTATCAAGAAAAGATATGAACCTATTAAAACTAACTGAACATATGGCTTTTGACAGAATAAAATGGCGTAAAAGGATTCATGTAGCCGACCCCAATTGATTGGGATGAATATTTAGTTTGGTTTGGTTTGGTATAAGAGATTTGTTGGATATAGAAACACGATAATTAATATATACTCTAGGCGAGTTGAATTGGGTTGATGGAAGATTGAAGAAATGTAATTCACAACCAATCCACCTGCCTCATTTTTTTAACTCAACCCACACCTACATAAATAGCGTGGGTTGGTGCAGGTTGATGTGTGTTGACGTGGAATGAATTGGCGAGTTGTTTACATGCCCCTATTTCTAACACTTTGTGGACACTTCGATGACACTTTTTGAACCTTCCGAACATTTCCTTTGCAATAAGTCTATTCATGATTACAATATTTTGCATTCTTTGACATGCAATTTTTGCACATTAAATATGTTTTAAAATACTTATAAAATAAAATACATGGCCTTTTAATTTAAGTACTGATATGTTGCATATTTTTTAATTGCGTTTAAACAAATTATTTATATATTTGACAGAATAAATATATATAGAGTAATAATTTATTTACATGTCGCAAATGTGTCGTGTCCTCCATTTTTTGAAAATTGACGTGTTGGTGTGTCTGTGTTGCGTCCGTACCGTGTCGCATGTTTGTATCCATGCTACTTATGCGAGGAACCAATCATTTTGTCCTCTTGTCTATATTCATCCCCAGAGTACTGCCATTGCCATCCGTCTGTCTTACCAGTGTTTGAATCTCACTTTTTTGCCTCTGGTAAATTCAGTCATATAAGCGTCTACGGCTCTTCGGAACCTAAGTCAAACACTTACTTTATCACCAACCACATGTTTTCATGTGGAACAAGTTAAAGTTGGTCAAGCACTTCAAGCACCTCTCATGTGGGACCCACACAAACACATTCTTTGGTGGGACCCACACAAGCACGCTGTCTGGTGGGATCCACACAAGCACGTCCCCGAGTGGAATCACCGTCTCTGTTGGACCCACAGAAACACAACCCTCGAGGGACCCACCACAAGCATGTTCCCCTGTAGGACCAGCGCAAGCACGTCACTTGGTGGAACTACTACAAACTTATCATCTAACGGGACTCCCACCACCTCCGCAAGCTTGATTTAGCTTTGATATCACATTTAACAACCCACCTCACTAAACGCATTCGCCCCACATGACATACATTTCTAATGGCTATGCATATTCTTTGAATCCAAACAGACAGCATTGGTGATGAGAGCTTTCAAAGGATCAAAGGAATATATAATGTCCTCTTAGAGAAAGAATAGATGAGATTTTTCAAGAATGAATCATAATCCAATATTTGAAAGAGCTTTGTTGTCACTCTTTCCCATCTCCCCTCCTTTATCTCTATCTAATCACTCATTGATAGTTGAGTAAAAATAGAAATAGGCTTTATTGGATAACATTCATATGAAAATTACACTGGGAAAGTTGCGAAAGTCATTAGTGTAGATAATTGGAACAAAGGATTCATGGAGAAATCTACTACTATCATAACAATATGCATGGGAAAAGGTACCATATTAGGTATCTTCTATAGAAGGCATTGTTTCTGTAGGACATCCCAAATGGTTTTAATTATATCCATGATTTGGTGCACTTTTGAATTATTGCTACTTTGAAGTCTATCGTATTAGGTATCTTTTACATCATAGAAATTTGTAAAACTCGGTTCCAAAATGTTTACTTTTGGGAAATTTTTAAAAGTTTGTTGTATACTTTGGAGCTTTGTTGCAGTATTACTATTTCTTTGCATACTGCTTTTGATGTGTTCATCCAACCTGCATAGTGCTAAAGGGCTGGAGACGATCAAATGGACACATATAATTTGCTAATGTGTGTATTATTGGTTTTCTGGATGTTTATTATGTAGGAATGGGCATCTGAGCACTGTTCGGCACCTATCCGAGCTCCTGAATTGTGGGATTGCCCCAGCCATGCAGATATTGATGAAAGAACTGATATCTGGTCATTAGGATGCACTTTATTTGCAATAATGTAAGCCCCTAAATTCTTCCCATCGCAGCAAACTATTTATTTTTATCTATTAGCAACATCATCTTATATTGATTTAGATTTTCTGCTCCCCATAGTATTTTCATTAACAATAATCGTATCACTCTTCCTTACAATTGTATCTATTGCTCTACGTTGTATTTTTGTCCAAACCATTTTAGTCTATTTTCTCTCAATTTTTTTTCAATTTGTGTGATCCCTATCATTTGACGAATTTTTTCATTCATGATCATATATATATATATATTTAAATTTACCATACATCCACCCAACATTCCTATTTCAACAATATTCATTTTATTTATGATACAACTCGAGAGATTAAAGATGAAATTATGGAGTTAATTGACCCTAATGCACACCATTAATATTTTTACTTTTTAGTTAACTAACATTGCAAATACTATAATACCCCAACTACTAAATGTATCATAAATAACCCCCTACACTCGCCCTAAAGATTGAGAATATACGTCACATAGGCTTAGTTTCTTACATAATACCTCCAACCGCACTTTGCACAAATATTTAGTGATGATATTAGCAAGTTGTATGCATGTAGAAACAAATTGAGTAGGTATCAGACCACTTCTCAAATTTAGATGACAATCTACCTCAATGTGCTTAGTTCTCTTGTGGAATATTGGATTAGAAGCAATGTGGATTGCTACCTGATTATCACAATACATGTTCATGGGCACTTTTGCATCAACAACTATCTTTTCAAGTATTTCATCCACCTAAGTTCACACAAAGTATGAGCCATAGCTATATACAATACTTCTGCATTAGATGACGTGACGACAATTTGCTTCTTATTTTTTCAAGTGACTAAATTACCACCAAAAAATATACAAGATTCTATAATAGGTCGTGTCTTATGGCAACCATGTCCAATGAATGAGTAAAGACCTCAACATGTAAGTGATCATTAGCCCTATAAAAAGGCTACGATCGGGATGAGGCTTAATGTACTTTTCAATATTGAGTATTGCTTTCCAATTTGGAAGGTAACAAGCTAACATATATTGAGTAACCACATTTATAACAATAGAGATGCTTGGACGGGTAATGGTAAGATAGTTCAGCTTTTCAGCCAAGTGACAATACCTATCAAGGTTGGATAGCAACTTGTTTTCATTAATGCAAAGCTTTATACATTAGCATCCAATGGTATCTCCATTAGTTTTGACCCCATGAACTCTTCTTTTTTTCCCTTCAAAAAATCCATCGTATATTTACTATGCGACAAATTAGTTCCATCCTTAAATCTGGCTATCTCGTTGCCCAAGAAGTACCTAAGTTTGCTAAAGTCTTTAGTATAAAACCAATTTTGAAGAAAAATCTTTAACGCGTCAATGTATTTTTCATCATTTCCAACAAGAACTATGTCATTTACATAAATAATAAACAATATTCTCTCTCTCATATGGAATGGAGAAAACAAAATGATTGGATTGGGAATAATGCATTTCAAATTTTAGAATTGTACTACTAACTACCCTAACCAAGCCTGGGAGATTGTTTAAGGCCATAAATTGCCTTTTGAAATCGACATACCTTTGTAATCTCCTCTTGAGCAACAAGTCTAGGTGGTTGCTCTATGTAAGCTTCTCTTCGAAAGGAACATCCTGCAAAAAATGATCAATATGAATTAAATCCTTTTTGGGGTCTCGAGCAGATTTGGAAGGGAGAGTAAAGTAAGAGAGTCACTCAAGAAACACGACATGACTGGAGACATAATGTCGTTTAGATGCAGGATCATAACATCGATACCTTTTTTGTTGAATACCATAGCTCAAGAAGGCACATGGAGCTGAGGAACGCTAAGTTTAGTGCGCTCCCCTTTGGGAAAAAGGACAAAACAAACACAATCAAATACACGTAACAACGAGGAATTAGGACTATAACCAAACACTTTTTTATAAGAAGAGATTTTAGAAAGAAGAGGTTTGGGCATGCGATTAAGAAGATACACTACAGTAAGTATTGCTTGACAGAGGAAGAGAGAAGAAGGGGAATAACTGTGTCAAGGATGTGCCGATATTTTCTTTAAACTTTATTATCTTGTGCAGGAGTATCAGAACAATAAGATTGACGAATGGTACCGGATGCAACTAAGAAATCAGTAAATTCGGTTAGGAAATACTCCCCATCCAAATCAGAACAAAGGTTTTTTTTTAAAATTTTTTTTTTATAGTGGTGGAAAAAAAGTATGTGAACCATGGAATAGAATGGAATGTGCGGTTAATAAGAAAAAAGTCAGATTTGTGTGATATGAAATACACCCAACCAAAACTGTTATAATCATCAATATAAGAAACATAGTACACTAATCCTCCTTGCAATGGGGGGAAGGACCCCACACATTAGTATGAACAAGAGATAAATGAGTTGTAGAAAGAGAAGTGCTTTTGCTAAAAGGTAAAGTTGACATTTTTGAAAGTATACAACTATTGATCTAAGAAATGTCACTAACAGGCACTCTACTCAAGCAACCAAATTGAACTAATTATTTTAACTGCTCACTAGATAGATGACCTAACTTAAAAAGCCAAAAATAAAAAGGTGAAGAGTGCTGATTTAAAAAAAAGAAGATAGAGCCACAGAGGAAGAGTTCAAAAAAATGTGCCAATTTTTCAACACAAAAATCACCAGTCTGATGCCCAATCCTAACTTGTTTATGAGAGTCCGATCCTGAACAATACAATCAGAGGAAGAAAACAAAACATCAAAATCAGAATAAAAAAACTGACTAATAGAGAGTAAACTGATAGACAATTGTGGTACATAAAAGACATTTGGGATATATGATGAAGAAGATGAGAAAGGTAGAACCGAGCTAATAGAACAACTTGCATAGAAGCATCATTTCCAATCAAATAGTGATGGGGGAGGGGGGAAAATACAATGACTGAGACTTGATAAATTAAGTATCATGATGAGAACCAGAATCAAATATTCATGTAATGGGTGAAATACTTGTGAAATAAAAACAATGCAATCCTGAAGGGAGAGTGGTCATAGAAAATGCATGAGGTTGTGCAGGTCAGAAAAGCTCTACATAAGCCCTGTTTGGGCAAATGTTGCTTATTGGTTTATTGGCTTATTTTTACTTATTTTAGCTTAAAACCTATAGAATTTGGTTTATTGGCTTATTTTCTAAATTCTTTTTATATTTTGATAAATGTTTTTTACTTTTTTGGTTCGTCTCAATGAGAGTAGTCTAAAAAGTATAATAGTTAAATTAAATAATTAAAAAAGTTCACTAAATACGAAAATGTATGATGGAAAATAAGCCAATAAGCCAAATTCACCCATTTAGGGCCTAATCTAAAATTGCTCAAACAGAAACTGCATGAAGAAAATCATGTAGGTTCGAATCAAAACCTCGTGGGTCAATGAAACGTACCCCAAAACAAAATCCATGCTTGTGCGAAAATCTCATCAAAAGTTCGTACAAAAATCTTGTAAAGGCGATCAGAGAGCTACTAAGGAAAAGAGATCAGAGAAGCAAAGAAAAAAAGGTGAACTAGACTATGTTCCAATTTCAGAAGCCACAGAGCCTAATAAATGTAGTTTTGAAGCCACAAAGCCGAGCGAAGGTCCAATAAGTGTCGTTGAGCACTTAGACGCCGAATTAGGTAGCAATTGTCAAATTCCAAGCACTAGGTTCACACGCAAAAGGGAGAGCCGAAGCACAAAACTAGATGGAAAGCTGAAGAACCAAGCCCAACGAAGCTCCAGCGAGATCGTCGGAGTCCGCAAGGGCTTGCGAGGTCGTCTGTGGGAGTTAGAGTTCCAGAAAAGACCAAAAGAGCAAGTAGTAATTGGGTCAAGTTGCACAAGACTTAGATCTGAGTGGTTGACGGTGGCCTGACAAGGTTGTCGGAGTTGGGTGAGGGCCTGACGAGGTTATCAGTGGGAGTTAAGGTTCCAACGAAGACCAAAAGAGAAAGCAAAAGTCGGGTCGGGTTGCGCAAGGCTCTAATTTAGCTGGTAAGGCTACATCAGTGGTTGATGGTGACCTTGCATTGGTCGGTGATGGTCGAAAACTCGGTGGTGGTCACCAATGATTGATGATGCAGAAGAACTAAGATCAGAAGCAAGATCAAGTTAGGGTTTGACAATGGTTCCAGAAGCAAGATTGAGCTAGGGTTCTTCGAAGGGTTTGGTGATGGCTAGGGTTCTGTGAAGGGTTTTACAAAGGGTTCGTTAATGGCTAGGCTCTTCTCCGAAAACATTTAGGATTTCAGTGGTGGCTCTAATACCATAATAGAAAAGAGAGCAAAGAAATGATCTATTATTCCATTAATCAGAAGACTTAAATATAAGCACGAGTTATAGAAAATTACTAAAACAAAACTTAACACCCTAATTAATCGTAATGACTAAACTACCCTTTAGCTAACAAATAAATAACAAAATAGCAAAAAATACACTTTCACATTGTCTCCTTATTTCTTATTTTCTATGTGACCATTGAATTTACACCTATGATTATCTTATCTCATATTGGTATGTCTTGAACTATATCATCTATTTTATCTCAAATTTGGATCTCAAAATTGCCCTTTAATATGTTTATCCAATCCTACTTGAGGTGCGTAAGCACTAATCACAGCAAGTGTAATTTCTCCAATTACAAGTTTAATTAAATTTATCCTATCTTCTTTCTTTGTGGCTGTTACTACATTATTATCTTTAAGGTGTTTAACCACTATTATTCCTACACAATTTTTAGGTCTATCTTTTTTGGTATAATATATTTCATATCATGTACTATCTATTTCCTTTTGCTTTTTCCCTTGTTCATTTAATTTTTTGTAAGTATGTTATACTAATTTTTCTTTTAACATATTGTCATCTAATTCCATTGTTTTGCCTATTAATGTTCTTCAATTCCATGTTCATTGGGGTCTGACAAGGTTTTTACATACTGGCTTGGTGTCGGAGGGCTGACGATTAAAGAACTAGAACTAAAATGAACAGAATAGAAATTCTAAACTAATAATCAAAGCTCAAAAACTCAATTTTTATTCATTCAAAGTTCGCCTAATACTTTAGGGGACCATCTCATTTATAAGCTTAAATCCTAATTAAAAATAAAAACTTGAATCCTTAACTAAAGGAATAAAATCATATAATATTCTAATTAACTGGAAAGAGAAATAAAATAATATATAATAATATAATATCCTAAATAATATCTAAATAATATAATTTTCTAATTCCATATATTCACATTCCATATGTTGTCCGCATCATTATCTTTCACTGAGAAAAAGAACTCGTTCTCGAGTTCGGTTGAATGTACTGAATGCAATCATGCCATAAAGTAGTGTGAATAATTCAACGGCTTTCGGTTCTTGTTGTGCCGATGAAGTGTGATCGTAAGACTGTTGACAAGATTCACAAAATAAGGATTGATAACCTACAGAAAATCTTCAACATCCACAAAATTAATCTGATTGAAAGGAACGGTAGGTGATAAAGATAAGGTAATTGTATGCTCATCCTGAAGAGATTTTGCAAGTTGGTGAAAGCACTCGTTGTAAAGGCATGTCATGCACAGTCGGCGATTAAAGAAGTAGAACTAAAATGAACAGAAAAGAAATTCTAAACTAATAATTTAAGCTCAAAAACTCAATTTTTATTCATTCAAAGTTTGCCCAATACATTGAAGGACCATCTTATATATAAGTTTTAACCTTAATTAAAAATAGAAACTTGAATCCTTAACTAAAGAAAATAAGATCATATAATATTCTAATTAACTGGAAAGGAAAATAAAATTGTTAAGTTTGGGACATTATTGTACTTTGTACGTTGATCTCATTGTATAAATAATAGTGATAAGGGAGCTAACCTAAATTTTTTGCTTGTTTTCTCATTCACCACCACAACAGTACTCTTTCCCACACTAGCTCCTCTCTTTTCATCTCTACAGTACTCTTAACATGGCATCAGAGCAAATCTTGTGTAAAAAAGAATTATTTGTGTTATTTTTTATGTGTCCTTTTTTTTTAACCTTTTTTTTCTTTTCTGAACTGCAAAAAAAAAGCCAGATGATCATGATCGACTAGTTTCGATCTATGCATCCATGATTTTTCTCTTCTTGTTCTCAATGGTTTGATATTTCTTTCGATTTTTTTTCTTATTTTCGGCGCACTAGTTCTTTGCAAATCGTATTTTCGCACCCTTTTAGCTTCGATCGATGGGTGTTTTTCCATCCATGGGTGCCGATTAGGAGTCTTCAAGGCCTGAATCACTTTTATTGTTGATCTTGAGTTGATTTCGGAGCACAACAAAGTGTTTTGCGCAGCTTCAGAGTCGCGACTAGGGTTTGCGCGACTCGTGGTTTGTTTTTGGGTTCGCCACACCTCCTCCCTGGCTCGATCAGTGCTGATTGGTCTTTCTTTGTTGTTTTTGCACCTTCCCAAGTCGTGACTAGGGTTTAACTGCGGTTTCTTGTGGATTTCTTGTGGCGGCTAGGGTTCCAGCTGTCACTTTGATCATTTTTTTCAGCCTACCGTGTTCTGGTATGAGTTCACTTGAATGATTTGAGTATTACTGGTTCTTTCGTGGTTCAGCTCTCCGTTTATTGATTCCTTCGGCCTCCTATTGTTTCTTCTTGATTCTCTATAGCCATGTATGATATTGGTATGCCTTCTGGTGGACTTGTGGATACCAACCTGCCTCGGTTCGGGACTCCTACTATCAGCCCATTTCTTCAAATTAGCTCAATGAAATTGGATGGTAGTAATTATTTCATATGGTCTCGTGCTTGTAGCTTGGCCATTGCTGCTTGCGTTGTCTCTGGGTATATTACTAGAGAAAGTAAATAGCCGAGAGTTGTGGGGCCTTCTCGCACTCGATGGATAGAGGAAAGTGCTCTTGTCATGTCCTGGTTATTGCATTTAATGCAGCTCTCCATCAGTTGCAGTTTCTTCTTATTGGATACGGCTCATAAGATTTGGTCTGCTGCCGCTCAGACTTACTATTAGATTGTCAATGATGCACAACTCTATGAATTACGGAAGAAGTGCTGCGGCTTAGATCAAAAAGACTAGTCCCTGGCTCAGTATTTTGCCGAGTTGACTAGTTTGTGGAATGAGCTTGATTATTATCAGGATTTTCAAGTTATTTATACTACTGATACTGTTGCTTTTCAGAAGATGGTGAAATATTAGCGGGTTTATGATTTTCTTGCCGGCCTACATGTTGAATATGATCCAATCCGTGTTAAGATTCTGGGTCGAGATCCGTTTTTTATTTTGAGGCAAGCGTATGCTTATGTTTAGCAAGAAGAGAGTCGGCGTCAAGCAATGGTTCCTCTTTCTGATCAAGAACGTTCTGTGTTAACTGTCTTGTCCCTTACCCAACCCGACCACACTACTCGATTCGGGGAGAAGATTGGTTCAGCACCTCGAGATCAATTACGATGTGGGCATTGTGGTAAGCCCTGCCATATTATTGACCACTGCAAGAAGTTGTATGGACATCCCTCTCTGGGACGTGGCGGTGGCCGTGGTGGCAGACGTAATGGACCTATACGCTCCCACACTCATTTTTCTGAGACCTCTGTCAGTCCATTTGGTGAGACTGGTCCTCTCTCTGAGGTTGAGCTGACTACTCTCACGCGCCTAATAGCTCGTGCTGACGTCTCTCCTATTACCTCCACTTCCTTTTCTAACTTCGCACACTAAGGTTTATCACCTTGTGCTCTTAGTGCTATTGTCTCTCCCAGTCCTTAGATCATTAACTCAGGTGCCACTGATCATATGACTGGATCTTCCACCTTGTTTTCTTCTTATTCTACTTGTTCTGGTAAAGATAAAGTTCGCATAGCCGATGGGGCTTTATCGTATGTGTCTGGAAAAATGTTCTATCTATTACTCTTCCACCCTTTCTCTCTCGTCTATCTTACATGTTCCCAACTTTTCTACTAATAACTTATCTGTTAGTCGTCTTACCAATTCATTAAACTGTTTTGTAATTTTTTTCCCACTTAGTGTTTTTCACGAACTGGTGATGGGGAGAACGATTGGCAATGGTAGTGCGCATGGTGGACTGTACTTACTGAACGTTCCGTCTTCCACTTCTCTTTTACCTTCATTGTCTGGCTAGGCTCTCCATGCTGATACAGAAACCTTACTTTTGCAACTGCCCAGTGGCACCGTCGTTTGGGACATCCTTCTTTTGGAGTTTTAGAAAAACTTTTTCCTTCTCTAGTTAAACATTGTCCTAAAAGTATTTTTTGTTGTGAGCTTGTGAATACATAAACGGTTTGTTTACCCTTCAGTTAATAAATGCAGTAATTCTCCGTTTATGCTTATTCATTATGATGTTTGGGGCCCTTCACCTGTAACTTTTATTTCTGGTTATCGGTGGTTTGTAACTTTAATTGATTGTTAT
>JAULJZ010000007.1:7649405-7667539 GCA_032270985.1 Heliamphora pulchella
ATATTCATTAATAGATCTTGACGATTAAAACTTAAATTTTTCGATAAACAAATGCGTATAATAAAACTTTAAAATATTTTAGAGTTAAATTTTAAAAAATAAAAAAACAATGTGTGAGAAAGCTAGAGTAAAGGATACTCACTAAATCATTGACAGTTAATTACTTCGTAATTTTTTTTAGTAAACTTAGTATTTTCGTATATTTATATGGTCAAAATTATTTATTATGTAACATTTATCAGGTAGATCATTATTGCACAAAATTAAATTAATTAGATGTTGATAGTTATATGACTAGATCACATTTGTTTAAAAATAAATAAATGGTAAATATAATTTTATAAAAAGTAGTGTTAAATAAATATAATCAGATCATATAATTTTAGATATCTAATTAACTTAAATTTTGTTGTGAGTAATAAAATTAAAAAATACTATAAAATAAACGATTCAATTATAAAAATATATTAAGAAAATAAAATATTAAATAAAACACAATATAGTACTACTTTGAACCCATTTTATTTTATAACTATTTTCCATCAAAGCAGTTGAAGCATACATTCGGTCAATTTTTTGTTCGGTCAAAAAATTCGAAAATAGTAGTGTTTTCGAAATTATATTTCATATATTTAGTTTTGTTTTTACTTGGGTGTTCTGTCCTTACAAAAACAAAAAAAAAAGTAAAAAATTGTAGGTCCAACGATAATAAATTTCTTACAAGGAGCGTTATCTCACAAAAGAAGTCATGTAAAAAGTATATAATTATGCGTCACAAAAAAAATTTAAAACTAACTTTTGACTAACTTTCTTACTAACTAAACTAGTAATAAAATTAGTTCATTTATATTTTTCTTTTTCTTTATTTTACTTTTCTTGTATAATTTTTCTAACAATTGAATAGAGCCAAAAGTTTCATATGCTCACGATAAGTAAAGCCGACAAGTTAAGATAAATTTATACAAGAAGATAGTCCTGATCAGCTATTGCAACTTCTGCTTTTTTCCTGTAAATTCATTCAGCTCAGGCTTCTTCTTGCTGCAGGTATTTGAAGGCACAGTGTGGGAAGATAGAGGTGTGGGAAACCATGGCACTTACATCAACTTCACTACAGAGTAAGATTATGTGCAGAGTTAAGGTTTTCACACACACACACACACACACCAGATTGTCTTGTTGATATCATGACAAAACGTGTTACATGAACTCGGACACAGGTAAAAGGTGTGCAAGCGTATCTAAGGCTCGGACCCATCTAATCTTTCAATTGAACATTGAAGGATACACTGACTCGACCAAGAAGAAAATATCATATTTCTTGTTTTTTAATTAATTTTGTAAGATAAAATGCTGTTTTGTATAACAATGCCAAAAAAGAAAGAATAACATCTCAAATCATTTTATACAAATTATGCAACAAAATTTATAATATCGTTCTTAAATACAATTATATAACAAGTCTCGAACGAAAAGAAACACACATGTATACTTCACCCTTATTTTGAAAAGTTCATATAACATAGGTGAAGTGGCAGGCAATTTCTACAAAGCTTGTGTCTCATTTTGAACCCTAATCTGTTTAAGCATATAGAATAAGTTCTCCACACATCAACAAAAAATATAGTTTAACAGACTTGCTGGGTAGGATTGTGATGAACAAGCTTGTTCTGTGCAGGATTCAACTGTCTAGAGGAACTTTCATATCGTGGGTCAATTAAAAAAAATGAAAGAAAGAAAGTAAAAGGGAATTCATAGTAATCCTGGGTGGGGAATAAAATGGAAGACAAGAAGAAGCATTGAACTTCAATTACCAAAAGCAACAACAGAAATCCAAAGATCACATGTAAAAACTCCAAATCAAAGAATAGAGTAGAGGGAAAAAGATTATTTCTTATGAATATGTATGTCGTAATACACTCGAGAAAGGAATTTCTTTACAATCCAACCGGGAAGTTCTTGGCCATGGAAGATATTATGCTTCTAATAAACCGAAAACAAAAAAACGGAACCAAAACAAACAACAAAGTGGAAAAGAAGTGAAAATTAGGAAATAAAAGAGAAATACCCTTATGGAAAAAGCCGCCTGCAATGCCTAGCTGGCATTGTTCGCAAACCGGCTGCCTCACCGTGTACAATCTCATCAATTAGATTTTTAAAGATCAATCTCTCAACATCCAGCACCGTTCCAGAAAGGTCACTCTGGAAATCTGTCCAATTCTCTGACCTATGCATCACATCCTCCCACAAGATGCTTTTCAAACTATCGTCCTCCTCCTCTAAGCCACAATCTGATTTGCTGGCTTGAAGCTGTTCTATCTCTGAACACAATTCTCTCAGAAGCTTTTGTGCATTCGGAGATTTCCTAGCGAGTTTATCAGGCCTGAACCATGGCTCGTGGGAAGCCCCCACTGAAGCTAACTTCTGTGCAAGAATCTCATTTACAGCATCGAATATGAGCTTCCGGTGAAACTTCTCCTTGTCCGGCTTCACATGGACAGCCTTTTCAATGCTAGATTCTTCCTTCTGCCGGGTGCTTGCCTTGGTCTGTTCCAAGACCAAGAATAACTCTGGGTTGATTGGGTGACCGGATGGGTGGAGCTGAAAGCTTGTCGAGCTAGAGTTTAGGTCCCTGAGGAGGAGACCCGAAGCTAACAATATCTCAGATATGTACCTGTGGTCTGGGTTCGTGTTCTCGCAAAGAGATGCAATATAGTCCGTGTGGACTTCATCGTGGCTTGAGTTCAACCGTCTAAGCTTCTGCACCAAGTGCTCAATGTTCTCCAATTTTTTACGATTGATCTCCAATTTAAGGCCAGAATCGATGCTGTTAGGCTTAGGAATCTCTTCTGAGTCCCATTGCTCTCTTATGCAATCGTGCTTAGAATTCGTAGTCCCATCATCTGTTAAATAAATATTCAAGTGAAATGTTAAAAATGAGAGATAACACTACTTTTTTTCGACAAACAAAACCATAACAAGCAAACACTAATTTCTTTCCGAGTTTTAAATCTTCAATTGCATGATTAGCATCCTATTGACAGTATAACTAAAGCTTTGTCCATGTTATATGAGGAAAGCATGCTTGCTATTGACAAGTAGATGGGCTCTATGTTACCTGGAACACGGATCAATTTGGTACGAGAAACGAGAAACAAGAACGTGGTATACCACATGCCCTAAATTGTAATATGATAGGGATAGACTTCTATCAATTACAATAAATAGAATGTGCTTCTTTCAAAACATAAGCATTTCAAAAAATAGAGTATTATTTTTCATGCTATTCATGTGAACATATTTCTAGGAAGCATTACAATCACTTTTCTCATATATTGTCTTGCCAAAACGTCACTTTCTCCAAATTTTGGTTTATTATGTTTAGTTTTTTCTTATACAAAAAATATTAAGGACATAAATATAAAAGACTAGGGAATCAATTTCAAAAGCTAAATTCACCATTTTGGAACGAATGTGTATCATGTTTCGGAGCATGCATTTCAAAACGTAAGTCATTATAGTGTTAGCATTTTCTGGTAACACAAGTTGGGCCAAAGCATGATGAGGATGATGATTGATTCTTATCAGATTAGGTTTCTGCTCAGCACATAATTATCCTTTGATATCAGAATGCAACTGAATTAGGCCAACTTTCCCTTGTGCAGCATTTTCATGAATCAGCCCATTTAATAAACTAAATTACTAACTTTCCTGAATGTATAACAAAAAGTACTAACATATACCGCAACTGAATAAACATGATTTTATTAACAATAGGGTAAACTTGCTTGGACAAAACCAAAATGAGAAAATCTGCCATATGTCTCCTAAATTACAGCATAAGCCCACAAACCTCATTCCCATGCTTGATGGTTTCCCATGGACAGCCAGCTTATTGTACACTTCATTTTTTGCTACCCCAATGGTATAGGTGTTACTCTCCTAAATGGGAGGTAGGGAATTCAAACATTGTCAAATGCAAGGTGTGGAGTGTGTAGGTGTTTATTTTGAGGTTCAGAATAATAATAATAGTGATGGAAATTCAATTCCTGTCATCAATCAAGATTATATCACTACAGAGTCATCATGTGCTAGCATATTTATATTAATTCTTGGGTAAACCGATTTTCAGATAATGGTTTTATTCTATCATCAGATGTTTAAACTGTTAAGTTGTGTGGAGCCTAACCAATACTATACACCGAGCCTAGCATAGGGAAATTCCATAGACTTTTAACCCTAACTATATGTATTCTAGCGTAATGCAATTACGATGTAACTTTTTATTCCTTGTTATAGTGAAACAACCGCAGCAACCGTGGGCGTTACCCTATTTGGGTGCACGTAAATCTTGTGTTTCATGTGTGCTTGGTCTTCATTCGTTCTTTATTTTCTGCATTTGTATTTCATAGATCATGCCTAAGATTTGTTATAATCCTAACGCAAACATTATATGCAGCCATGCACAAAAAATTCAACAACTGGTCGATTTTTTCTGCCACATCCAATCAAATATTAGCAAGGCAAAGTACTACCTTTGAGGGCATCTGGAATCTGTTTCACGGGAGACACAGCATCATCCTTATACATTGTGTCATCAAGAACAGAGACAGGACTAGGATGCTCAGGGGCAACAGAAGCAAATTCTGCCAATCCTCCATCTTCACTCATCCTTGAAGCTAATTTCTGAAATAAATTCACTAAACTGGTCACTTACTATATCAGGTACAGAATAATGAATACAAAAACTAAAATCACCTACCTTTTGTCCTAAACCATAAACACAGTACTTGGCAGCCTTCTTCATGGATGGAAGAACCTGCCTGCCAATGGAATCAGTACAGTGTTCCAAACTGGTGACTTCTGTATCTATCCCGGAGTCTGAGACAATATTGTGATCAGATTGCATAGAAATGTCATCCTCTAGGTAACTCAAATTCTTAGTTTCGCTGCTGATCTCACTTCTTTGGTTCCCACTTTGCTGCAAGTTTGAAGATTTTGGTCTACGTTTCCCACCGGGAGAAACTGACTCCGGTTGCTGCTTGTTGGGTTGCCTTCTTGGTTTGCTGGAATCAGGAGGAATAGGTGGCCGAGATCGCTTCTCCAACTCAAGTTTCTTCTGTTGCAATCTTGGGCTCACTGATCCTGAGGTCTTCAATGAGTTTGTGGTGTTCTCTTTGGGCAACTGTTGAGACCGTGTTGAGCTTTGAGTGGATTTTGATGTTCTGTTATTGGTTTTCTTGTTGTCAGTCGAAGTTATGCTGTTTTCTCTGCAACTTGGTTTTGGATTCTGTTCTTTAGATGCCTGGCTATTAACTGAACTCTTTCTGGGATCCGCAAAGTCACCACCCCTGAGTTTAGTGAGACCTGATACCCGATCCATTGAGATTACTGAAGAAGCAGGAATACTGGATTTTTCAACAAGTTTTGCAGGTTTCATGACTACGATGGGGGATTCGAAGGTCCTCAGAGAATTGGCTCCCTTGTATGTGAAATTATAAACACGATCAATATGTGGCCTCTGTTGATTTACCAATCTAGCACTTAGATGTGGAGTTGTATATCTCGGCACATGGTCTCTTTGAGTTACAAAATCTGAATCTTGCTCCTCTCTTCTGGTCTCTAAGAGGCCCTTTGCCCGCATTGCTTCCAATATCTGTTTAAGAGCTCTGAGATCCTTTCCAGATTGCGTGAATCTAAGATCTTTCAACCTTTTCTCAATTTCACTGTAAACAGAGGGCAAGGAGTAAGTTGCCTTTGCTGGAGCTTTAAGATGCCTAAAAGCTGCCTTCTGAGAACCCCGGCTCCCTTCTAGCTGCTTCCATGGTGCCGGTTCAATTGGGAACCTTGAACTAGAAATGGGTTTCATGACTGATTCAGAACTTTTCCAACACGGCGAAGCTGGTTCCTTCAACAAGTTCTGTGAAGAATTAGATGTTCGGATTGGCCGGCATGGACCAATTGATCTTGATGACCTTGAAAAGGCATCAAAATTCTCAATTGGGCTAGTTTTGATCAACCCTATCTGACTGTCACTAGACAAGGCATCATCTGGCAGTGTTTCCAAGCCCATCAGCTTTGCTACGACACTGGGAGGTCGTGTCTGAGTTCCAAATGTTTGGTCATTGAAGTTGCCACCACCCCTCTGTGAATTTCCCAAAAGAAAGTTCGATTTTGATTCAGAGTTGAAACTTTGCATTGTACCCTCTCTACTGTCCAATGAAAGTCTAGGAAGCTCTTTAAGCTTTGGAGTAGATTTGATGGTGTCCTGTGTTTCAAAGGACGATCGGTTTTGTTCCCTTCCATCATAAGAAAACCGAGGTGCATCCCTTGGTGCAGAAAACAGAGATCCATCTTTCGATTCACATGCTGATATTGAACGTTCTCCAGCTTCATTAAAATACCAAGGTGCTTCTCGAAGTTTAGCAAGAACTCTAAGAGACTCCTTGAGATCAGCAGGCAAAGTTTTCTTTCCACTGCAAGATCCATCAACAGATTTGGACAGCCGCAGAGGCCTTGGGGAACTTTTATGCTTCTCCACATGATCTGCTGGTTCCTCTTTGGTTGTAGTTTTAACTGATAGTCCCCGAGCTTCTCTGTACATGGAGTCCTTGACCACATCCCTAATATCAAGGGGTTGCAGCCTGCCAAACTGCGGAGAGGCACTTGATTGGCTCATTGCAGGGTCCCTTGAAGGAGTTTCAGAAAAAATGATTCGGTCAAAGGATAAGGGTTCTGGTTGTGTTGCTCTGTTACATTCAAGAGAAGAGAAGGATGAAGAACGAGAGGAAGATGTAAAAGAGGCTCGAGATGATTCCGTGGAGACTCTTTGTTTCTCATTCACATTTTTGTTTAAATTCTTTTCCTGCAATAGCAAGTGCCATACAATCAGATTTAAATAAAACCTAGCGGAACCACATTAAGGCAGGCGAAGTCACAGACTCACAGGGACAAATTCAGAGCTGAAAACAATTTATGGTTCAGAAATTATGTAAATATGTCACTAGAATTTTGGAAATGGCAGCCTTAAACTGGCATAGCACAACAAATTAACATATAGTTTGCATGGATTAAATTCAATAGCAAATTCGGGATATAAAAGTAATTGCTTAAAAAATAAATACAACACTAACCATATGTTACCATTATTGATTTATTCAGAAAGCTTGAGGATGTTTATGATTTGACCGCAATACAAACAATATTTATATACACAGGGTACATTATTCACTAACTTAAAAAAAGTGAATATTTAGTCATCTCAATCATCAACAAAGCAATATGCATGCATAAATATATGCGCATATTATGCACCTGAATGTACATATTTACTGGTATGTTCGGTTCATTTTTTAGAGAGAGTTTTTTGAGCAGGTTTAATTTAAATTATTGCTTAGTTTAATTTTGCAACTAGTGAACTTGGCAAATAAGTACATTAAATCAAAAATAATTACTCCTAATTTGAATATTTCACAAAATTGAAAGCAAAAGTTTTTAAAAAATACAAACCATACATATTTCTAGAACTTTTTTCGAAAACCTATTTCGAAAAAATTCCATTTTTTCACAAAACAGAAATAAACATAGAGTACATATTTTAGGAACTTCTACAAAAATAGCAATAGGACGTCTTACCTTTGTTGCTGGCCGATGATATATGGCATTAGACTCTGTTTCAAAATTGTCATTGTTGAAGTGGAAACTACCTACAAAAAAGAAGAGGAACATTTGACGATGATGTGCTTACAACAATAAGATGGAGAAGGAAACTCAAGAATTCCAACCAAAAAGTGATGGAAATTAAGTATTATCTTGAGATATATAAAACAGCATTGAAGAGATCATCAAGAATTAAGTTGAAAATACTTGGCCTTAATATTGAAAATACCAGAATTATGTCGTCACAATATGAAAGAAAAAATGCTCCCAAAACCAATCTTGTTAATATCTTAGAATTCACGATATGTACCTTACAATTCGATAAATTAAAGAGGTAAATAGATATGTATCGCATATCGCATCTTATATTAAAAATACCAAACAACACAAGTACAATACATGATGTGATATATATGGTACATTAATATTTAGTTTTTTTAGATGAATTTGATTTGTGAAAATAAATACTATTGAAAGGTTCTTCACTGCTAAGATATTTAGAATATTTTTTTAAAAATATTTTTATTATTGCAAGATATTTGTGGTATATATATATATATATATATATATATTCTGATCTATTTTTAAATATGTTAAATACCTTACAATACTCGATACAATACCATGATTCGAAAAAATAAAAAAACAATACACCATTCGTATTCCCATTTGACAACTATGATCAGAACCTTTCAAACAGATCAATACAACAAGGTAAGAGATATTTAACCAAACAAATTGAGGAACATCCACAATCAAAATATAAGAGACAAATAATCAGATTGAGCAGTTCCCAATTAGAGGATTACCAGAAGGAAGCCTCTTGAGACTGTGGCCAGTGATGCGCCGACTGGATAGGATATGTTGACGATCGAAGAGTTGAAAGATACCGGTCATGCATCCGATTTGCTTTTGCAAATCTGGGTGGTCATCTGTCAATGAATGTAGAAGTTTTGCAGCCATCTTTGCCCTCTCTTCAAACACTCAATTGAATGTTCTTACTACCTATCATCAATCATCTTTCCTCCAAGCCATTGAAATTCAAGCTCAAATCCCCAATTCAAAAACCAATTTTCCCAGTTCACTGTGCTCACTCTATGAAGAAACTAACAAGATTGTCTGGTGAACCAATTGAGAATCTATGGTTTTGGAGACCTCACAATCCTTATCTTCCACCAAACCCCAATTCAAGGGGTGGCAAGGTCATAAGCTAAAAATCCCAATCCTCTTCTTTTCTACTTTCCCCTCAAAATTTTCCACAAAGTATACCAGAAAATGAAGCTGATCTCAAATCCAAAACCTTATAATATAAAAGCAGTATCTAAATTCACACAATCCTATTCAAAGCCTTTCCAAATGCATGAATCAACAAATCAGATTAATTTGTCATGCCTACTCATATTTTTCATAGATCCATCCCAAAAACCCACAATTTTTTCAATCTAATCAGAGGTCAAAAAACAGAAAATCTCAGGGTTCCTCTCAATACCGACCAGACCCAAATGCCTCTGTGAGGTAATAACCTCAAAGCTCAGCAAGTTTCCTAGGATTACATAGATTCTTTCTCAGGGCTTTCCACAAACTGGCCCAATTTTTTTCCTTTTTTTCATTTACAATCCAAGCAAACAAGAAGAAAAGACATATAGAAAACAAATCAGCCCTGATGAGTATGTGGAAGCAGCTTTATTGGGATTCAGAGAAGAAACCAAACAAAGCCTTGTGTGAAGGAGCATAAGAGAAGCAAGATTACAAGAGAAGAGGGAACCCAATACCCATTTACGATTTGCTAACAGTTGCAACAGTTATTAGAAAACCTTAACTTCAAATTGCTTTAAAAACTGATACAGAAGAATAACTGTAGGGGAATCTCAGCAGATCCAACAAGAGATGTTTTGCTGTATTTTGTTCAGAGAACAAGTTGAAGAAAAAAAGAAAAGAAGAAAAAGGAGGGGGGCAGCACAGAGGAGAGTAGGTACACACGTATGTGATCTGTCTTTAGGATAAAAAAACGCTATCAGGCTTTTATAAGATTTTATTTTATTTTTTATTTATATTTTTTATTTTGTTATTCTATGTGACAGGACGAATTTAAAAATTATTATTGTTTTGTTTAAAGTTAAAAAATTGCTAAATACAAATAAAAAAGCCCTTATAGAAATCATAAAGTGATTTTTTTTAATCAAAACTTTTTGATTTTTTTTGTCAAAAAAGTTTTAGTTTTTAATTTTCTCACGATAATTCAAAAAATATATCTATTTTAAATAATGTAAAAAAATATCTAAATAAAAAAAATTCTAAACGCAATTCTAGTCAGTACAAAAGTGAGAGCTCACGAATATTGCTAAAATTTTAGCACAAATTTTTGTCCTAAAATAGCAAAATTATTTAGTAAATTATGAATACTATTTTAACGTATTATTATAGTGTGCCCACTTAATATGTACAAGATATGTGATTTCTTAACATAAATATTGACATTTAATAATCGATGTCAGCTAATATGGTGCTAATTTTTAAAGATAAAAATAAAAACTTGATGAATAAGTGTATAGAGTAAATCTGTAGGAGTGAAAACATAATGAAAAAGTGTACAGGGGTAAATCTGTAGGAGTGAGGTAGGACAAAAAGAACTAAGCCCACTTCGTCGGGCTCTCTAGCTTAATCGCTCCTGCATAGGAAAATATTGATGAAATTGGCCAATCATCCAGAGTAGCATGGCAGAGCACATCGTAGGGAAGATTCAGGCCTTGGGTAAGCTCCAATGTCACGAAAGAATCTTCGAAGTCAGAGTGTAGTGAGGGACGTGTCCACGGTCCAATACCTTAGCCTTCACTCCGCAACTACGAGAATGGCCTTGGTGCTAGCCCCACAAAAAAGCCTCCTTCTCTTTGGGGCATAGCTCGGCTCCTTCCAATGACCTTTAGGAGAAGAAGTCGGATCCACCGTAGTTAGAGGTGAGATCTCGGTAGCAGCATCCCGGGCATTTGCGTCAGATGCACCTGATAGAGGTGGAGCAGTAGTATGAGTCATGGTGGCAGGGTCCTCTGAGACAATGGCTGCTCCTAAAAGAGGCGCAACGATAGGATCAAAACCCACAGTAATGGGAGCAAAAGTGGAAGGGGTCCTCGAGACCAGAGTGGTCGTGGCAGTGGTGGACCTTCCCACAACTCGTCCCAGATGTTTAAGGTGCACAAACGTGTCGTATTCGACCAAGTCCTAAAAGAGACGTTGGAGCTCAATTCTAGAGGAAAGAGTTGGATGGAGAGATCGGCTAGAATCTCGGAGAAATGAAGGCAAAGCTTTAAAGACAAAGCCTTCTTGATCTTCTTAGTGTTGGCTTGCTTCTTCCTCCGAGCAGCGAGGTCGGCGTCTAGAGACAATAATGGCAAAACCAAGTAAGCACAGTGAAAGTTTGCAGTGCAAATTGAAAGAGAAAGAAAATCAGAGGTGCCCCTAAACTATCGGGATAGCTAGGGATGGCCTGGCCTCCTAGCCCGTCAGGGGAGAACTCGAATTCACCCCCAATGAATATGTAATCTCCATCATTCCTATCAGAATCTAAACGATCATAGACCATCGAATGGACATTTCACCTTTGGTGAAGGTAATGGGTTTCAGAATCCCCATGACACTCAAGCGTGTGGAAGTGAAAGAGGTCAGGGGCACCAAGATCTAGGCTGTAATGCCGGTTAATCTCAGACATCCCTATAGCGACCCAAAAGAAGTTCAACGACACTTGGTAGGGTGGAGACGATAATGGGCTAACAATTCTCTAAGGAGAGGGGCAAAGGGGAATCAGACCCCACACTCGACCATAGAGGCTATGGGGAAGATTATCTCATTTTCCTTGCCTGAAAACGACTCTTTGGCACTTGACAAATTGTAATACTTAACAATAAGAGAAGGGCGAATGGAGTATTTTTCTCGAAAGGAGGCAAGGGCACCAGAACTCGACACAAACTTAGCTTATTTACCCACGGTAGGCAAACTACAACAAATAACGCCAAGGCGAGGAAGAAAAAGAACAAAGGGGCAAACTCGACGCTAAAAAGACCTGAGCCCAAAATGGAGAGGAGAAAAGGACATAAACTTACCAAAAAAAAGGATAGAAATTTGATCCTTAAGAAGACAGAATGTGAAGACACGAGTAGTCCTAAAAACAATGGTAGTATTTCTTTGGCGAATGTTAAATCAATCGCAAGTAGTGCAAAAAGACCCCGACGGGTAGAATCTTTCCTCTTTATATACGCGCGGGGCGAGATTTCAATCCCAAGGGACAATTGTCCCCATATGCAGACGAAACAACATATGCGGCGACGCATATTTCAAAGCGCTGCATGCTAACAAATGACAAATAGATCATTAACACATGTCATGACACAACTGCGCACAAAATGCGATAGTTGCCACACACACCATCAGTCAAGGGACAAACCCTTGAACCGGGCAGACGAAGAGCCCAGCACTGAGCATCTCTTACATCTCCGTCAAGACTAAGACATAAGAGCTGAGAGAAAATGAATGGAGTCTACCCAAACACATAAGGGCCAGCCCAAAATCTAAAACCAAGCTCACGGGCTGAGGACCAGAATAGCAAAGCGGGTCAACCTCAAAACACAAAAGCTCAACATCACATTCTTATACCTCTACATTGAATAACAGCTGATATGACCCAAAATAATTCAAAAATTTGTCGGCTTAGCAGTAGGGACCTCGAGCAGACCTCTAAAAAGGAAAAGGTCGATTCCTGCCTTAACTGAGCATAGGGAATCACCACTTTCTTGTCAAATTTCTTATAGAGTCTTATAAATACCGAACTCAATGACGAGGTACACAAACAACTCTTCTTACTTATAAAAACTCTGATAAATTCTATTTAGAGTTTAACATCTCCATCTTATAGTTTGCTAACATAGGTATCGGAGGGGTTTTTCGACCAAGTTTGCGGCCAATTTTACCCTTGTTTCTCTTTGTAAAAACAATCAAGTCAGCGTGCCCATTGAAATAGGCCTAGTTCTTTCCGCCCTATTTCACCTCTACGGATTCAACCTTGCACAATAAACATTATGGATAAGTATTATAAGTTTGTAGCATTTTTGTTAGCTCCATAGTCGGGGTGTTTGTTATTGATGCTTGTAGTCCATCAAAAAATTTTAAAATTTAAATAAGTGTGCCTATTGTTTTTGTACTTATAACTTGTGATCCTAATCAACAAATACAAATATTATTATTTTAAGCTATAAGTTTATAATTTTAATAAGTAATTATAATTTTTATTTAAAATTATAATTATATTATTTTGTTATTTTCTACAAATTCATAATTTTAATTTCAATAAACAAGTATATTCTAATGTGATTTTTCAATCAACTGAATGACTTCTTTTAAAGTAGAGTGGAAGGATAATTTCTTGGGTGCCATTAATGATTAACCTATTTTCAAACCATTATATTGTTGGGTAAAGCTCTATCAGAAAAATGATTGGTGTATTTATAGGTCAATGTCAATCACATTCAAGAAAGGCAAGGTGATGAGTCTGATGACAATTATCCAATTTCAACTTCTATAAATAAAAAAAAAAAACCCAAAAAAGGTTAAAATTTCTTCTCCCATTGTTTTTAAGTAATATTACAATTTTGTCCCTAGTTAATAAAAAAATTTACAATTACACTCTTTTATTTTAACCACAATAATATATCAAGTTTTGTTTATCCCCCATGTATCATTATTGTAGTTTTTATTTCTTTATTATATTAGAGTGTAAAAGATGAACGATATTGATCTTCAAAACACGTGTAATATTGGTGACAAAAAATATTAATAATAATTAATTATTAATAATCATTGTTGTAGTTTTAATTTTAACTTTAATTTATGAAAGATGTTGATAAAAGTTAATTATGAATAATTATTAGAGTTAATTAATTATTAGTAGGGATGATTCTATTTCTATGACTTTTTAAAGATAAGGCACTACTTTTAAATGTGATTTTCAATTTGGATTTATTCTTATTTAATTAGTTTGTGATGAGTTAGTTACTTTTTCAATTAAAAGTCTTAAACTTTTGTACATTTTAATATATAGATTCATTTTTAATAAAATTAATATTTTTGGAACCTATTCGTTGAGGCCGATCAAACAGAATTTATATTAAATATAAAATTATATAAAAAAATAAACTATAAATTTCTTTGTTGCGAAATATGAACTAAAAAAATTCTTGGTTTGCAAGATTTCTCATTTTGCAATTTTTAATGTAGATATAGTATTATGTTCATAATTTGAAAAATTTGTCAGTTTCAAAATCAAGATTCTGCCAGTGGTTGCTAATTTTTTCTTATTCGTGAAACTTACAAATAAAGTAACTTCTTTAAAAAAAAAAACCACAAATTTAAGCATTAAAAACTATTAAATTTTGCAATATGTTGAAATTCATAAATTTTTCAATTTTGAAATTAAAAATTAATTTTGAGAGTGAAAAAAATGATAAATCTTATTATTTTTCAAAATCAAAAAAATTCTTTATTCCAAAAAGTAAGAAATTAATCGAGAATTTTTTTTTTCAATTTTGAAATTAAAAAACTAGTTTGAGAATGAAAAAATGATAAATCTTATTATTTTTCAAAATCAAAAAATTTCTTTTTTCCAAAAAGTAAGTAATTAATCATATTTCGTGATTATTTATTTTACAAAAATTTATATTGAATTGGGTCTTGCTTAATACATCACGATGAAAATGCTCTTAAAAAATTAAATTTTATATAAAGTAAATTTTTATATTAAAGATATAAAATTTTTAAGTTTAAAATAAAAAATTGAAATATAATATATATATAATAGTAAAATGTGACTGGGACTGAAATTTAAGAAAAAAATAGGCTTGGGATTACTCATTGTAAAGATTTTTATAGAATGAAAAGCATTTTAATTATTTCATTTAGTTTTAAATTTAACTTTCATAATATGATACTTTGCAATGTAATTAATATTTGATATCATAATTTGTAATTAAATAAAATTTATTATATATTAATAATTATTTTATATCAACAACCATTAATTTAGCATGGCAAGTTCTAATACACTTAAAAATCCAGCAATGTTTTACAATAGTCTTTAATTATTATTTTTTCATTAATAATAAAAAATAGCAAAAGAGAAATAAATAAACAAACCAATTACATTTAAATAAGCATTATTGCTCTACTGTCACGTTTTGTTTGTACTTACAAGTATAGCTTTTTTCACGTTTATTTTTAGCTAAAAATATGATGACTTAGTTTTTGTTTGGCTATCAATTTAAAGTTAATTTTTTAACTTTTAGTTTAAAGTCTAAAAAATAAAAAAAATCATTTTTTATCCTCCAACTTTTAGCCTATTTACTTTTAAGGTTTTAGATTTTTTTTTTATAATAATTTTTAATTTTATCTTTCTACGTATAAAAATAAACAAATTCTAACCAAATAATCATACCTCAGCTCATTTAGACTAAAGGGTAACTATAAAATTTCACATTGAGCTTATTTAGCTTTTTTGGTAACTTAAAAGTTACCTTTTTTTCAATAAAATCAACTTTTTAACTTTTTAACTTAAAATCAAAAAACTAACTTAAAATCAAGTTGTCAAATAAACTCTTAGCTATTAGGCTTTTAAACTACGTTTTTGAGGAAATTTCTCAAAAATTATTGTTTATTACTAACAATTAGGTTTTTTGCACTTTACATTTAGAATAACCTAATTACCCTTTGTCGAAAATTAATCAGGATCTATTATGAAAGCAATTTCATTTTTTATCCAGGCTCCGTTTGTTAACTTTATTATGATTATTATCTGGTGTGGTTGAGCACACCATAGCGTAGTGTATGACTCGTTTATCTATAAATAATTTAATACGTGCCCCATTATAGTTAACGCTTTCAGTAATCTTAATATTATCATATTAACATGGTATTAGAGCCACCACCATCACCAGCAGCTCCTTCTTGGCTTTAGCCTTAGCCGTCGACCACCCAAGCCACCTCCATCAACACCAAAATCATCACTTCCTCCTTACTAACGCCAAAACCCACCAAAATCACCACTACCAGTGCCGACATCCACCCTAACCCCTTCCATAGTCGCCACTCCCCATATAACCACCACTACCAGCACCGACCTATATCCAAACCTCTGCAACCTACCCAAGTCAACACCACCAGCGCCGAAATCCACCCAAACCTCCTCTATGGTTGCCGAAACCCCCTAACACCATTACTACCAGTGCCAACATCTACCTCCGCCTCCTCCACAAGTGCTGAAAACTCCCAAACCAGTTCCAAACCAGTCAGTGCCACCAACCAGTCACTGAAACCCACCGATCGTGTCCCAAAAACAGTCGTTGACCATTTAAACAGTCACTGAAAACCTACCTGAGTCGTCGAAAAAGTCACTGGTTGCCGAAAAAGTCACTAGAATAGTAGTCGATCGTCGAAACAGTCGCGCAGGTCTTGGCAGTTGTGTAGGTCTCGACAGTTCTATTTTGTTTCTCCTCCCTCACTGAGTCCCTTCATTCATCCGTGCAATGGCTTGCTTTTCATTCAACAACAATTTCTATGTTCTCCGATTTTTGGTGATGCAATGAAGGGTTGTCTGGTTGTGAATTTTTTAGTATTTGAACAGGAATGCCATCGGAGGGCGATAGTTCTGTTACTTGGACTTCTGGGACTGCTGAGTCTCCAACGGATGCCGGGCGACCAATGAGAATTGAGGTGTTCTCTTCCTTTACTCAGCTTGTCGATAAGAAGCTTGACGATACTTCTACTTATCCCTTGTGGCGGAAGAATGTGTTGAAATCCTTGTAAGGCATGGAATTGGATTCCCACTTATTTGACGATGCCCCTAATCCTAGTTCTCCTATTTATGTACCTGGATACGAGACGATGTTCGTCTCTTCAGTCAGCTTATGAATTCCATGGACCGCAGTGTCAAGATTTTGGTTGCCAGTGCCGATACGGTAAAAGAAATCTGGGGGGCTCTAGAGGACATTTATGTCTCCACAAATGACTTATCGCGCTTTTATGATGTGATGCGAGACTTCTTCCGCTCGCAACAGGCTGGTCGTCCTCTTCAGGAGCACTTTATGGGATTTAAAGTACTTGCCGACGAGTTTGATCGGCTTCTTCCATTCACCAGTTCAATCAGTAAATTTCAGGAACAGCGAATGCAGATTTTCGTCGTGTGCTTCTTGGCCAGTTTGGATCCTAAATATGACACAGCCCGTTCCCAGATTCTTGCCGGGACAGATATTTCTACATTATCTGAGACTTTCCGTCGAGTGAGTCATTCGATGCGCCATGACGACACCAAGTCTTCCTCTTATACTAGTGATCAGTCTGCCCTTGTTGCTTCTCGAGGAGGCAATGGAACTCGTGGCCGTGGCCGTAGCCATGGTAAGGGCCGTGATGGAGGTCGAACAGGTGGGGGATGCGAATGGAGGGCTCGTAAGACTCGTTATTGCCACTATTGTGAGATTCAGGGTCATATTCGCAATCAGTGTTACAAATTACATGGAAGACCGATCCCAGTGGCTAATGCTACTGCTGAGTACCCCCAAGTAAACTCGTCTTCCTCTTCTCAAAAGCAACTAGTAGAGATGACCCCAACGGAATATGAGCAGTATGTTCAGTCTCAAGTTACTAGCCCTAGTCCTCCCGCTTCTGCTGCAGCTACCTTCACAGGTAATCCTAGTGCCTGTCTGGCGACTACTCCATCTGTCTGGGTGATTGATTCAGGTGCTTCCTATCATATGGTTGGTTTGGCAGGTATATTATCTGACTATCAGGTGACTGCTAGCCATCGTGATGTTCTTGTGGCTAATGGATCTTCCTTACCAATTAAGGGACGTGGAGTTACTACTCCCACACCTTCCTTAACCCTACCTAATGTCTTACATACTCCTGGAAAACCATTTAACTTATTATCAATTAGTCAGCTGACTAATAATCTCAACTGTTGTGTGATTTTTTATCCTGATGGCTGTATTTTTCAGAATCTTATATCAATAGAGGTCGAGTTTCTAGTGGACTTTACTTGGTGGAGGAGGTGGCAGCTATGACCTGCTCAGTAGTTCCCTCTCCCAGTTTTGTGGCTCATTGTCGCCTGGGGCATCTATCTATATCTAGTTTGCATAATCTGTCCGAGTTTTTACTCAATTTCTCATATTGAGTGTGAGTCATGTCGGTTGGCAAAGCATCTGCGTGTGCCTTTATTATCTCGAGGCCTTTTTCTTTGGTTCATTCAGATGTTTGGGGGCCACGTCTAGTTGAGTTTGTTTCTGGATTTCGTTATTATGTCATGTTTGTGGATGATTATTCTCGTATGACTTTCTTATACCTTATGCGACATAAATCTAAAGTAGCATCTATTTTTTTCTCATTTTGTATGGAAGTAAAAACCCAGTTTCAGGCTCAGGTTAAATGTTTGCGTAGTGATAATGGTG
>JAULJZ010000007.1:7706556-7717105 GCA_032270985.1 Heliamphora pulchella
GAGAAAAACAAAAACAAATACAGGAACTCTGAAGTACTAACCTCTCATCTTACTTCCCCATTGACCTTCCAACGAGAAAAGGCCTGGAGCTTGAGCGAGTGATCTAAAAGCACAAACGACGACAAACCTAATCACGGACAATCCATGGAATAACGTTCGCATTCACAATGCCTGCCTTGATTAACCGACACTCAGCAGGCTCAGCCTCTTCTATCTCTGTCCGTTGAGCAAATTCAAGATACTCCCCTGCAAAATTCAAACAAACAAATCTTAGAGATCCATGTGCTAATTAGCTGCATAATTTTAGCCAATATATCAAAATATATACACAGGTAAATTCTTCTAGAGGAACTGCAAGTACTAGGCTTGTTATATGTCACTTTTTCTCCCTATCATGTTATCCGGAAACAGAACACTGAACAGGCGGTAGAATTTAGGCAATTTTGGCGCAACATTAATAATCAGAACCGAAAGGCACACCAACACAACTTCATCTTTTAAATATTCATTGTTGGAAGCGCATAATTTTTCGGTAATGAAACTCCTAAGAAGATACACAAAAAGGCAAATACATAGAAGTACAGCTATTTTGGATATCTATAACTAGTCAATTTACCATTCTTATATAAAGCCCTTCATGTTTCCTGGTTCCTAGTTTATCTCCAGTGCAGTACTACTATGTAGGAGAATCCTTTCCCTTCCTACACATCTCCCATTTTGTTCTAATTTTCAATATTTCCCTCCCACGATCCGTCTTTGCTTCAGTAACCACGATATAAACACACGGTGACGAGCATGTAATTATTATTTGTACATGGGTAAATAATGTAAGAAAGATAACAAAAATTTTACCAAATTATGCTAAAAGCTTCATGGTGGATCAGGAATTCCATGGTGCTACCAAAAAAACTCGGAATTCTTACCAGGCTCAAATGGCATAGCGGAAATGGTAGAAATCTATAATTCAAGACAAGAATCCCTTCATACACTCATAAAGAATAGTCAGAATAAACAATGATCTGACATTTAATGGAAATGTGGGTTCAAGTTGCGAAGAAGAGGTAGTTTCAAATTTTCTTAAGCAGAGAACCTAAAAGGCAGCTATATTTATGTCAATATACTATTAAACAGATTATATATTTTGAGTACTTCACGCCTGATTGAGGCTAAGAAATACCAAGAAAAGTCTGTCATAGTTATCTATAGACATGCATGATGGTTCAATTGTTCACATGAGTATGATCTCCCAAAATAAATCAACTGTAAAAACATAGAACTGTTTGTTCTGTAAAAGTGTAGAAAATAGAAAGAAATACACTCTCAAACAGATCCCAAACAAACTAAAATGAAAAGGTTAATAATATCTTGTTCGTGTAAAGGCAGGCATTTCAAAGCGGGAGGAGGTAAAGGCCCTTGAGGGGATGAATAGGGTGGTTGTAAAGCCCTATGTAATGTACGATAAGCACTGAATGGCGCGAGAAAACTAAACAGGAGGAAGCTGGGACAGTCTTAGGAGGAGAGAGGAAGTAGCAGCAATGAAGAGCTGAATGTGGTGAACTCGAGTCTCCAAGCTTCTGAAGGAAGTGCCTGCTTGGTTGGAAGGTGAGTCGACAAGGCATGCTACATATATAGAGGGGTTCAGACCATGAGGATCATCTCATTACTCGTACCAAGGAGTACGTGGCCGAGGGATGGGTAGAATCTGCATGGTTTGACATCCCATTAGTAGAGCAACCTTGACTAGTACAGACCTTGACTTAGCTGCACGATCCTCCTATTGGGGTGATGAATTTGTCTTGGAACCTCGCTCTTGCGCTCCAAAGTAAGAATCTTGTAAAAACCTTGCTCCCATCGAGAAAGAACATCTCCCAACTAAGATAAAACCTCTCAAACATATAAATTCCCAAAAAAACAAAATAAAAGTAAGAAAATAAGAAAAAATCTATAGAGTAAAATTATAAAATAAAATTAACTCAAATATATTTTAGTACTTTAAATCTACATAAAATATCTTTATATTTACAAAAAATAATATGTATTTGACACTAATCTATAATATATATTCTTATTTTAACATATATTATAATTAAATAAAAAAATATTTCGTAGAATATATAAAATAGATAAATGCTTCCACAGGCGCTCTCAACCTTGGACTCTTCTGTATGGCCTCGCTCTCCCACACCTGGGGTAGTTTAGTATGTATTATATAATTATGGTTTTTGGTCTTCCTTTAAATATATTATGTATTTTATCATTAGTGGTAAGCCTTTGCTTCATATGCAATAATAGTATTGTTTACCCTGTTAGCTATCATGGTATTAAAGCAAAATTCAAAACCCTAGTCCGCCACCGACCTCCCTTCTCTCCTGTACCGCCGACCTCCCTTTCCTCCGGCGTTGTCGTTGTCGTCTTCTTGGCACCTCGATATTTTCTCCTTCACAAGAATCAGTCGATTCTCTCCCTTGCGGACTCCTTCGACGCAGCAACCACCCTTTGATCTTCTCCCTCTCCCTTCGGTGCCGTCGACTTCACCTGTTGCTTGTGCTGCCGACCCTTGAAACCTCATATCTACACTTCCTTGAGGTGCAAAAACCCTAGCCGAAGCCACTTTGACAACTACCAACACCGACAACTTTGTTGAGCTCTTCTTCTACCCCAACCGTCACTGCCGATTTCATAAACCCTAGATCTGCACGCCCATCCTTGCCGCTAACATCCGAAATCCTAGATCAACAACCCTTTGGCCTCGAACAACCTCCGCTAAGGCTCTTTGACTGTCAATTCGCCAGACTTCCCCACCTGCACCGACGACTTCGCCAGACCTCTTCACCAACATCGGCGACCTCGCCAGAATCTTTGAAGTTCTCTCTCTCTTCCACCTTGGTTCTCAAACCATTGGATCTTCTTTACAGGGCTAATTCTTAGCCTATTGTTGCTGATCCGGTGATTCTATTATTTGCAAATCTGATTTCTTTGATTTATTCCCTATTGCTAAAGATAAATTGTAAGCTATTAGTATCCGTTTCAATGGAACCAATTACTCTTATTGGTATACTGTTTTGAAGAATTTTCTCCTTGGAAAAGGAAGATGGGGCTATATCACCGGCTCAACTGTTCGACCTACGGATCCAAAGGTTAAGGGGTATGATGCATCGATTGCAATTTAGGACATGGAGAATGCATAGATACTTACCTGGTTTCATAACTCTGTGGAACCAAGTATTGGAATAAATTTCTCTAAGTATAAGCATGTGTGAGATTATCTTCAGAACATGTATCTCACCTCTAATTTTGCCAAACAACATGAACTGGAGATGTCTATTTGAAGTGCCAAGTAGAATGATAAATCCATCCAAGAATTTTATAATGACATGACAACTTACTGAGATCAATTGGCACTTATGAAATCTCCATACTTGCAACTGATTAATAGTTATCTCCAGTATCATGAAAAGCAACGACTCGTACAGTTTCTTATGGCTCTCCATGGTCAATTTGAGCCACTTCGTGGTGCTATCCTTCTTCTCTCTCCATTGCCTTTTATCAATGGGCTATTCGTGGACTCATTGCGGAGGAGATAAGATTTAAGGTTGCTATAATGGCTATTCCTTCTCTATTAGTTTTTGCCACTCCTTCGTCAGTTGGTGCCACTTTTCATCCTCCATTGTTGCCCACTCTCTCTCCTCATTTGATTCAGGAACCAAAATCCAGAGTTGCTATGGATGAATGCAATTTTTGTCACCAGAAAGGTCATTGAAAGTTTGCTTGTCCTAAGTTTGCACTGAAGGGCCACTCTTCCTCATCAACCACCTCTCATACCTTTGTATCGTCTTATCGCCCTTCTGTTGCCCTTGCCACACTTGTATCACATTGCACCACATCTCTCTCGTCCAAGTTGTTGTTAGATCAGTTTCATCAGTTTCAAGCCATGCTCGCTTCTTCTGGGACTCAGTCACATGCTTTCATGACTACCTCCCATTCAAGTTTGCATAATTCTTACTTCTCAGATATATCACCCTCAACTTGGATCTTTGACTCTGGCTCATGCCATCATATGACTTCTGATTTGTCCTATCTTAATAATTGTGGTTATCCTTCTCCTATTACTATTTACACTGCAAATGGTACACCTATGCAAGTTGTCTCTATTGGCTCAATTGTTCCATCTTCCTCGTTTTCGTTCTCTATTCCTAATGTGTTTTATATACCACGGTTGTCTCTTAGTCTCTTGTCTATTAGTTAGCTTTCTGATTCTAGTTTTGATGTTCTTTTATCTTCCACTCGTTTTGTTGTACAGGAATAGACGTCCAATAAGCAGATTGGGATCGACCATAGAGCTGGTGACCTATACCTTCTAGATAGTCTACATCTTCTGACGACTTCCATTGTTGCTATGTCGTCGTTTTCTTTAGACCAAAATTCTTCCTCTTTTTTTCATTTGGTATTCCCGTTCGGGACATTTATCTAATAAGCGTTTAAAAATTTTGGTTTAGTCTCGTAGATTAGGTAAAATGTCAGTTAGTAATATTTCTAAGTGAAGTGGATGTAAACTCGTTAAAATGTCAGTTGTTCCTTTTATTAAAAAAGCACATCTATTTCTACTTCTCCTTTTCTATGGTTCACGCTGATGTGTGGAGACCTTCACCCATTTCCACCAAAGATGGCTCCGCTTACTATGTGTCCTTCATTGACGATTATAATACGTTCTACGGGGTCTATCTTATATCTCACAAATCTGACTTATTTCGTATTTACCGCAAATTTCACTCTATGGTTCAAACCTAGTTTTCTATAACTATAAAAAATTTTCGTTCGAATTTGAGTGGGGAGTATTTTTTGACTAAATTTACTGATTTCCTCTCTTCTTCTGGTATCATTCATCAGTCCTCCTGTTCGGACAACCTAGCCCAGAATGGCAGGGTGAAAAGAAAACATTGACATATTCTTGATACAGCTCGGCCTCTTTTTTCTTCCTCTGTCCCCGCCATTTTTCGAGATGAAGTTATTCTTACGGCCATGTATCTTTTCAATCGTATGCCTTCTCCTCTTCTCTCCGGTATCTCTCCTTATAAAAAGTTTTTAAGTCAACCTCCCAATTATTCTTTGCTTCGAGTTTTTGGTTTTGTCTGGTTTGTCCTTCTTCCAAAACGCGAGTGAACCAAACTCAGTGCCCATTCTGCCCTATGCGTCTTCTTAGGGTATAACCTTCAGCAAAAAGAGTATCGGCGTTATGACCCAATTTCCAAACGCTTGTATGTCTCGCATCATGTCGTGTGTCTCAAGTGTCTCTTCTATTTTAATCTCCATCCCAAGTATACCCATGTCTCTAAGAACGACTTGATTTTTCTAGATCCTTTTTCTCTCGATGTGCCTTCTTAGGAGTTCTATCTCTAATCTTGATTTTACTCAGCTACCTCCCTCATCTTGCCCCTTCTGCCTTCCTCTTTCCCGTTAGACTACTCTCGTCGAATAGATACCTCTTCTCCATTGCTCGCCATCTGTGATCCTGCTCCTTCGGCATCCAATTCTCCACATCAACGCTATCCTTTGCGCACCTGTACAGCACCGGCAAAACTTGGTTTCTCGCATCCTATCATGCTTTTTTAACGTTTATTCATGCCTATTTTAAGCCTCGATCTTATAAAGAAGTATGTACTGATCCCAATTGGGTGAATGCCATGTCTGGAGAATTGATTGCTCTTGAAAAAACTAGTACTTGGGAGCTTGCTCCATTGCCTACAAATAAAAATCTCATTGGGTGTAAGTGGATGTACAAAGTTAAAACTCACTCAGATGGCTCTTTAAAGTGTTACAAAGCTCATTTAATTGCCAAAGGCTTCTCTCAGGAACATGGTGTGAATTATGAGGAGGCCTTTGCTCCTATGGCTAAAATGAACAGCGTTCATACCCTTATCTCCGTCGCTACAATTCGTCAGTGACCTCTATTTTAGCTAGATGTAAAGAATTCATTTCTCAATGGCAATCTTAATAAAGAAGTTTATATGCGACCCTTTCCGAGGTCTATCTCATCCCTCAGACTTAGTTTGTCGTCTTCATCGTGCCCTCTATGGTCTCAAGCAATCTCCTCGAACCTGGTATGATCGTTTTCAGTCTACTGTTTTCCAGATTGGTTTTCACCCCAACGCACATGATTCGGCCATGTTTATCCACCATACCTCTGATGTTATTGTGGTCCTACTCGTATATGTGGATGACATGATCATTACTGGTTTTGACACTGCCACTATCTTTGACATCAAGTAACATCTCTTTCAGGAGTTTGAGATGAAAAATTTGGGCCTTCTTCAGTATTTTCTTGGTATTGAGGTGGCTACTTCTCCAAAAGGCTATCTTCACTCTCAGACTAAGTATGCCCATGAGGTTATTCACCGTGCGCACCTCACTGATGATAAAATTGTCGACACTCCTATTGAAGTGCATGCTAAGTTTTCTTCCACTAATGATATGCCACTTAAGGACCATTCACTTTATCGAGAGTTCGTTGGGTGCTTGGTTTATCTTACTGTGACACGCCCTGATATAGCTTATGGTGTTCATATGGTTAGTCATTTTGTCTCGGCTTCACGCTCTACCCACTAGATAGCTTTACTCCATATCATTCGTTATATTTGGCACACTATCTTTTAAAGTTTGTTATTATCATCAACATTCTCGTTGACTCTTCAGGCATATGCAAATGCTAGCTGGGCTGGTGATGTCTCCGATCGGAAGTCCACCACTGGTTTGTGTATTTTTCGGTAATTCTCTTATTTTCTGAAAAAGCTTAGCACATTTTTGTGTCATTATGAGCAAAACTTGAGAATCCTGTCACGGCCCGAGAATTAGTGAGGCACTAGAAGTTTAGAGAAGGGCAATGGAGGCTCGTGAAAAGTTCTAAAATATATTCGAACGATCCAGGTCCAGACTATTCTAAGAGATTCAAAATGTTCTAGAACATCCTGGAAGATCCTAGGAGACCCTAGAAAGGTGTAGAAGACTCCACCAAGGCCCAGAGAAGTATGAAGCATTCTAGAAGGTGGGGAGAAGACTAGGGAACTCTCAAGAATGTTCTGGAGGGGTGAATGATAGCCCTTGAATTGAGTTGGTCCTAGCCCTCCATTGAGGATGTGAAAGGATATAAAAGGAGAGAGGACCTCATTTGAGGAGGTGAGCATTAGAATTGTTCCAAAGGAGGAGCACTAGGGCGTGTTCCATGAGTGACTCTCTAGGGTGAGAGTGGAGGGTGGGCAATCGAGAGAGTGTTCCACGGTAGTCTTCTAGGATGAGTGTTGAGTATCAAGGGTGAGCCGGTGAGCTTGTCAACACTTCAGAGTGAGAGTTGTACTCTTGTAAAGCCTCGTACAAACATATTCTTTGTATAGTGGAGCTTTTCTTATCTAAGTCATTGGTGTGATGGTTGTGTGAGAGGGAAAAACTGACTTAGGCATTTGGGGTGCATTGCCTAAGTACCACATGGGCTGCAAGTAGAGTAAGAATCATAACCCATAACAACGAGCTCAAGAAGAAGTTCACTCAACCAAGCTGAGGTGAGTGTGCCAAGCCTATCTTGGCGAGGATATAAGAGGTGCCTCGATAAGGTGCTTCGGAAGTTGTTCTAATTGTCTAGGCTCGAGGATAAGGTGCCGCACATATAGCCTAGGCCGTCCTAGCTCAATCATTGAGGGAAACAACATGCCATGTGGAGATCTCTTATTGCCCAAAGTTACCTCACAAGGCTTACACAAGTTCCAATCAGGCTACATGGATATGGACATGTACCCACAACAAATAACCCTTCCATATATTGCAAGATCACCAAATCTTTAGGATTATTGTATTCGAACTGGCCGCATGAGCATCTTTGAGCCTTCTATTTAAGTGCTTAGAAATAACGTCTTTTATTTGCAGCACAACTGCTTCATTTATAACGAACTTATCAAACAAACAAAAATATGCAGATTTTCTCAAAATCACAATGAAACCTGACCCATAAACAGGTGACAAGGTCATCACACAAATTGTTGCCCCCAATGCATTCTTAAGCAAACCTAAACGAGTCGCTAGGTCATCACACAAATTGTAAAGTAAAACTAAACCAATGCATTTGCTACTACTATGAATGATTTTATATAGCATGTGTCTAGCACTGTTCCAGGTTCCAACACTGTTGCAACAAACACTTTGTTATAAGACAATGTACATTGTAATATGTTACCATCCAGTGTCTGAAGCATGTTTTATTCCTCATCACTATCATAAACGATAGCCATTCGGCGATGGGTTGTCGTCTTTCTAGGAGGTGAGTCCTCATCTGACTCAATCTCCTTGCGCTTGAGACTGCCTCCGAACTCCTTGGCCTTTTGCTTTGGTTCCTGCATGAATATCCATAAACAAATTTATAAACCACTCTATGGATTTACAATGGTGCAAACCAAACAAAGAAGACATACTAGAGAACTTATAATTGATGGATTCTGCATTTTCTTCACACAAGCACCCATTAAAAAAAGGGAGGGGAATCAGAAGTTAAGGTGAGAAATGACATTATCCCAGAGAAGTCTTCACTAACTTACAACCAACACACACAGTCTGACCTTCACTGCACATTCAAACAAACTCTAAAGCATGAATTTAGACTCCCTGTGCAGTAGAGAATAGGTATCCACCACCCTTTTTCTAAGAGTAAATACAAATTACTTAAATTTCACCATAAGATTATATTTACAGCTTAAAAAGAATGCTCCAAATGTTAATTTACTCACTTGAACTCTATACTCTTCTCTCTTCAAATATTCAGTCGTTAATTTACAATTTAACAGATACATAGAAACAATTCCTATTTCAAGCTATCTGTATGCGTTGCCCCTAATTAATGGATCAAATCTGGAGACTAAGAATAGGGGTGGCCAACAAACAGTAAATTTTATTATTTTATGCAATCACTTAGTAGAGAACTTTTCAAACCACATTTTAGACCTTTTATAGGTTGGTGGAACAAAAAGGAATACTTTTGAGACCTACTTCCAGCAGCCATATGCAGCCTAGCTCAAGCTACTAGGATGAAATATTTGGAAAAGATCTGCATACCTCAGGCTCCTCTTCTGACACTTCATTCGCTGCTGCCTCTTCTTCATCATGGTCTTCTTCTTTATATGCATCCTCATGCTCCAGGTCCTCATCCCTTCTATGTTGAGGGGACCTCTCCTCTTCCTCACCCTCAGTTTCATACTCAGACTCCTCTCTCTCACTTTCAGAAAAATCAATTGGTTGCCGAGATGACTTCACTGGAGGCAAGGATGACTTGCGAGAGACCTCTTTATGTCCCTGTGGCTAACAATTCAGAAGTGATCGTCATTTTGACATGGGAAGAAGTAAATATTGTCAAGAAAAAATAGAAAGAAAAAAAAAGCAACGTGATTTGTTTAAAAGTACAGTGGCATACCTTCTTAGCATTGATTATACGTTTCTCAGCTCGAGCTTCCATTTCCAAGTCCTCCTCAAAACGACGCCGAGCAGCCGATCGACGAGATTCATAATAATCTGGCTCATCATCCTGATCAGAAGTGGACAAAAAGAAAGATATTAGGTTCTCATACTATTCTACTTATGTCAACCACAGGCATACAGAGCATACAGCAATGAAAACAGAAACTGGATAGAGTCACAAACCTCATCCAGCGCATCCTCCAAGAAACCAGGTGAAAGCTGGCGCTCCCTGCGTACAGTTTGCGTATACTTACGATTCACTTTTTCTTTCTTCCGGTTTAGAAGTTCATTGGCTCTGATTGTTTGACTTTCAGCCTACAAATCCAGATGAACAGTGAATATTTATATCCATGTTGCTAAGCACGAGACTCTATTAGTTTTAACTAATTACCTTTTCTTTCTGCTCTTTTTCCCTCTCGGGGTCAATGTCAGTGATGCAATTCTTGACCTTATAAACCTTTTTATGCCGTGAATCAACCAGGGCAGTTAACAATCTATGGGAATTAGATGACAAGGATGATGGCATAAATCTCATCTTCCTCAGAATTCTTCCCTGTGACTGGAGGATTCCCTGCAATATTGGTATAAAGAAAATCAAGTGTGACTGCTAGTTTTGTGCCAACATGGGATCGCTCAAGCAGAAAAACAAAAACAGATAAAGAAACCGCGCAAAAACTCTGCACCCTAGCCTCCACTGTCCTTGGAATCAGAATAAACTCCAAATTCTAGTTTTGACAACAAATTTGTGAGAAGGGAAAACTTGCAAATTGTTTAGTCAAATCTATAAAGCAAGGACACAAATAAATGATCCATGCGCACATTGATATGTTAAACTCTATGAATAAAGAATATAGAGTATGGATGTCAAGGGCACATCAACAATATGAACACATATATACGTGTTGTATTTGCTACATAAATGTATTAGAAAAGTGATTTTTCCCTGATACTTAGTTATTTACGTGCCAAGCTATCCCTGTATGAATTCATCAAATACTCTAAATCCTCTCTTATTGATATCATAATTTACCTCTGGGGATATTGACGTAAAAGCAAATTC
>JAULJZ010000007.1:7726899-7747198 GCA_032270985.1 Heliamphora pulchella
CACTATAATTAATTAGGAGTGTTCCTGAATTGGTGATTCGTTCAAATCATATGATTTAATCCGATTAACATGACAGTGGATGATTTTGTCCATTAACATGAGAGTGGATGATTTTATCCTAGATTTGGTCAGGTTTTTTGAACTTTTTTATTTAGGTGGGTGGCAATAGGGTTACGGGTTTTGAATATAATTAGCCCGTCGAATCTAACCCGATGAACACATATATAATTTTATATATTAGTAAATTTATTATAAGATAGGTTACTTATTACTTTGATATTTTTGTGTGGAAAATTATATAATTTGGGTCTATACATGTTTACTTAATAAATTCTTGTTCTTTTGAGCTTTTAATTTATTAGAAAATAAACAATTTTAATTTAAAAATCATTGTAATTGAGTACAAAATAGAATGAATTTAACAAAAAAAATTCAAAATAAATAAATTTAAAATGGCAAATCAAACCGTATCCACCCATGATCATGTTCAGCCCATTGGCCTAAAATTGCCGAACTCATAATTGGTTGTAGATAATAAAATTCAAAATTGAATACACGTGGTTAGATGATGGGTTTGAGGTCAACACAATTCAACCCGACCCATGAACACCGTAATTGTAATTAATTTTTTTTTTTGTGATATTTTTATTTTGTTTTTTTTTAAATAAAAAAATTAAAGAACTTAAAAAAAAAAAAAAAAAAAGCCAAACACACGCCCATTGATTTTTTAAACACCTCTCCTCATAGCCCCTAGCCAGCTTCGGTTTCGGTACCCGAGCCTCAGCCTCGATTCGAGCCTAAGCTCGGTCCACAGTTCGTTGAAAATTTCGCACTCTATCTCGATCACTTTATCTCTCCTCCGCAACACCTCGTTTTCTCTCCCCCCCTCCATGCTCCCGAAACCTCCATCTCCCTCGCGGATTCAAACCCTAGAGATCGTGACAACGAAGCCCATCGGAGGAAATTTCAGACTCTAATGGTGTTCAACATCCGTGTAAGTTCACGCTTTCCCTCCTCTCCTCACAAACCCTAATATGCTCGCCATTTGTATCTGAAGATCGATTTTTATCTTCTTATTTTCCTACGATTTTGGCGCGCTTTGCGTGGGAAGAGTCCTATCATAGCTCGTATTGACATTTTGCGTATTTATTTGAACTGTATTTTGATGCTGCACGTTCGATCCTGTTTGAACTATGGTTGAAATTGTGTTGTGGTGGTAATTAAAACGTTTGGTTGTGACAAACAAATGCAAATGTTAGGGTTTTATGTTAAGGTTTGGTGAGGCTTCTTCTCTTCATCCGTGTTTGCATCTATCTATAACTATGCAGACTGTGTACTTATTGTTTTGGTGTTGATATTCATTACAATTGGAGTGGTTCGAGTGGAATAAAGAGGAGAATATTTTTTCTCCTTCCCGTGATGCCCTTTTTTTGGGTGCTAGCGAACACCTTTGTGATTTTCTTAGGCTGTGTCTATTGGGGCCTAAGTGTTTTCTATCTAAAGGAAATCTATGGTCGTATTAGTACAGCCACAAGAGGTGTATACAGGTAACATTTGAAGGGAACAATCATTCTAGGATTTTGGGCATAAATTGAGAATTAATGCAACTAGTGTTTCGATCCCCATCCTTCAACACAAGGTTCCTCGATTTCTGTCTTTAATTATCTCCTCCATCTTGGCAATCCTCACAAATCCTGCCTTCGCCCAGTTCCTCGAACCTCTCTCATCTAAAGGTAAAGCTCTAACATGCTCTGTCTCATCAGCCCATCATCTAAAGGTAAAGCTCTAACCGGCTCTGTCTCATCAGCCCAACGAAGACTCTGCTTTTCTGAGCTTTCAGAAGCTTGAACTCCTCCCTATATCACCTTTTCTGACCTTCCTTCTGGAACTTCAATTTTTTTGGCTAGCACAAAACTTGGCAAACAGGTAACTGAGTGGCCAAACGCTAATAGTCTCTTTAGAACCTTTCATCTGTAAGCACATGATCTCAACTCTGAAAAGGTTGTGCCCTTGCCACAAGCCACTGCTATCAAGAAAAATAGGAATAGGATCCGACACGTGCCTAGGAGAGGTAGTTGAACAATAGCAGAGCTATGCTCCTCCCAGGATCTGGAAATAAAAAGCCTGGGACATGGCAGGATTCGTCTGCAATTTACTCCACGTAATACGACCCCTATTCAACGGTAAATTGACAAGCTCCATCTCATTGATAAAAGAAGAAAACTTTATCATGACTCTGCCCATAATAGAACACCCTAAGTGTTCCCCCAGAGCACGCACCACCTTAAAGTCACCACCCACACACCGTGGAGCGTCCCGACAAAAAGTGACCGGAGCTAACTCCTTCCATAACCCCTCCCTTAAACTGTTCACCACCAGACCATACATTCCCATACACCCACACAAAATCATCTCCCATGTTCTTAAACAAACAAGAAACTATAAATTCACCAATCTCACAATCCAGCCTCTCCAACGCTTTCCTATCCCACGTTACCAAAATCCCTCCCGCCACTCCCACCGCTCCCAAGTGGAGCCACTCCAACCCATCTCCTACCCCAAATAGCACTAATCGACTCTCTAGAAACCTCTTCCATTTTTGTTTCTTGTAGACAAACCAAATCTGCCTTCTATTTTTTAAAGAAAAACTTTAATCGCTACCCTCTTCTCGACTGCATTTAAACCTGTCACATTTCAACTTATAATTTTAAGCTTCACAAGTTAACAATAATTTTCACTCTCACAACTTTCCTTACCCTCCACACTCTGCATTCTCCCATTGTATTTTATGGAACATTGTAATTCTTTTTAGCTCCCTCAAACCCATGTTCCTTTGACTCCCATACTTATTGTGAGGACTGGTACCCCCTCTGTTCTTCCATCTAGTCTTGATATCTCGAAAAACAGACGTTGCATCATCTTCAAATCCATCAAAAGATACTCCCAGAAACTTGCTAAACTTTTGAATTCTCTTCATCACCCACTCCGAGGCTTCTTCCTTGGAGGCTCCGTCTTCTAAAGAATCAGTTTGTAGTCATTGTTCCTCACGTCCCTTTGAAGCCAAAGGAGTACACACCATAAATTCCTCCCTTTCTTGTAAGTCCGCATCCCTGTGTCAACCCCAAAATAACCTTCCCTTGCCTTTCTCCCTCAATCCCTCCACCGCCAGCCTCTCATTTACCACAGGAGCTAAACACCCACACACCTGAGTCTGAACCACTTTAGCTATTTGCTCCTCCTCTCCATCCACACCCATATCCTCCACAGAAACAGATCCCTTCATCTCCTCTAACACCCAAAACAAATCCCTCACCGCGTCTTGTCTGCTCGTTATCTAGCAAAAGCGGAAAATTTCTGGTATTCCCCATTCTGTATGTCATAAACACCTGTCCCTCTTCCTCACCACCCGCTTCCTCATCCTCCCCACATACAACGAGCTCCCCAACCCAGGAAAGAAATGAAATAGAAGAGGAAGGAAGAGCGATGCCTTTTTCTGAAGCCTAGGAGGAGGCTGGTTCAGCACAGGGCCAAAAGGAAAACAAGATTCATTGCCCATACCTTTTAAAAAACTGTTGGGCCTTTGAATTGGGCCCAATGTGATTGGCTGGTGGCTTGAGCCGCTATGTTCCCATGTTGAAATTGGGCTAACTGCTCGGCCATTTCCTTTTGGCAATCCATAAGTCTTTATTTGGCCCAAATCTCTGGTCCTTGTTTTCTCCCAAAAAGCCCTCCTTACGTTTCCAGCTGCCACGTTGCCTCTCCGCCGCCCATCAACGTTGACGATGTCTTTCTTTGAGTCTTGACATTTGAAACTCTAATCCCCCTTATACCTTTACACTCCTGTACCCACTCTTCCACCAACTTCCACGCGCAATATCCCCTCAGAAAACATGCACCACCTCTTTCGACCGTCACCTTGCCTCATCAAAGAATACCTCCGAGCCACTATTCTAGGCCCTAGTTTTGACCAAATCGGGACCTTATGTCTCAAATCATAGTTATAAAAAGTGATAGGAGTATCGAGGTAACAAAAGGTCACATGGAGCACAGGTGTGGCGCAAGGCAAAGCGTGGGCTTTATTGAAGCGAGGCGCACGTTGTTGGAAAAAATGGCAATTAGCAACGCCAATTAATTCAAAATTCATTATATAGGCTAATTGAAATTTACATGTTACATACACTAAGAGAAAAGAGTTTAATAAGCATCTTCCATTCAAAAAACTTTATATAAAAAAAATCTACCAAACGTTAAGTAACTAACACTTATTGCTTACACAAATATTAAATAGTAGAATTCAACAAAAATAGATATATATAAAACATGCACTTAATCTCAATAGTCCACTACCAAAAGAATATGCCAATATCTAATTCGAAACCTACAATCGCATATATTGTAATTAGGAAAAAGTACAAAAGTTCAAGTTTTCTATTAAATATTATTTAAATGAATGTCAATTCAATTTGAAAGAAATTAGAGAAGGAAAAAAATGAGAGAGCGAGAGTGAGAGTAAGAATAGATAGTGAGATAGAAAGAAATAGAGGAAGAATGGAGAGAGAAGAGCACAACATAAGTGCAATCCACAGAGAGAGAGGGGTCATGAATAATGATTCACACAAGAGCAAGAGAAGGAGGAGAAAACTAAACTGGAATTCAAGACCCAACAGAATCACATGTCAATTTGTACAAGGGTTTATTTATTCGTATCCTCTCTGTTTAAGATAAGATATGGTTTTTAAGGTTTGAGTTTTTAATTGGATGTGCCTCCATTTTTGATGTTAAATTTTTTTTTACTTGCATCTTTGAGCCTTCTTGAGGCGCGTTTAGGTGACGCTTTATTAAACTTGCCTCGCCTCACTATACCCAAGGCGCATGAATTGCGCCAATTTGTGCCTTGGGCTTAGGTGCACGCCTAGGCGTGCCTTTAACAGCTATGCCTCCAATCATCCCATCTAATAGAAATCAACGCCGTAATAGTGCCTCCGCCTCCTATGTTTTTATGCGAGCCCACCTTAGTTGGCTTCTCTTCTCTGGCTCTTCATCAACGCCCAAAAAACCACCACAACGTTTACTGATCCGCTTTGATAGCCTCCATTCTCCAAAGATGGACCGGAAGCCTCAGCACTCCGATCTACGTAAAGCTCGGTTCATTTCCAGTTCTGCAACACAAACCTGCTGGCGACCACCAGTCCAGCAATGGAGGTTTTGCGGCAAGTTTCCATTGCTGTTTAATGATTCTTTGAGCCTCCCCGGATGGAAAAGAAAAAAGTAGAAAGCTCCTCTCAGATCCTTAGCTTCAATCCCCTGTTGGTACCTTCTAGAGTCTGTCCTCCCCAATTTTTCACCATCCTAGCTTCAGCAAGCTCGTCCTGGACCACCCAACCTGCCCACCAAACATTTTTTGAGGAAGACCATGGTCTCCTTCTGAGAATTGACAGAAACTTCCACGTCATAATCCCCAGCTTCCTTCTGTTGCAAAACCGCCGATCTAGCTTTTGTCGATTTCTGAACCCTAGCCACCTTTGCAAAGGATTTCACAGGTCTCTTGGCACGCAAATGTACTCCCTTTGGCTGCTAGTCATTGCCATCACCTGCAACAACCATCCTTGCGAGTCTTACGACACCACGTAAGTAAAACCCTGCTACCCCCTCTGAAACTCCCATGGAACCCTAGCTTACAGTTCTCTGAAGTTGCCATTTGAAGCTTCTCCACCAACCACGAAATCTCAAAACCGATCAGAGTTAGTGATCGATGGCATCCTCTGCCTCTCTCCACCACTACCACACGCCACACGGTGTCTCCCACTGTTATCCACTGTAGCTTTATAGATCTCAAACAAGCTATTGACTTAGAGACACTTTCCTCCACTTCATCTGTCAATGCATCTTCGTTCAATGATTGAGGAAGATGTTTGCCTCTGTACAGAAATATTGTGCTTTTTCCTACTTGGGTAGGTTAACTAAACAATGTCTGTGATTGCGGTTCAATTCGTAAGAGAATTTAAAGATGAGGAATTGCATGTGATTTGATGACAGGTAAGTTGGATTTCTATTGCACTGTCAGATTTGGTTTCCCTTGCAGGGGTAATTCGTAGTCTTGTTTTTCTTCTCTTGGTCCTCTCTGTTAACAACTTAGCATGTTTTGACTGGTATGATAGTTTTCCCAAGGAGCATGTTGATTGATAGAAACCATGCCAGATGTTATATTCCAGCTTGCTAACCAATTACATTAATCTGTAGGAAACCATGTCAGACGTCATATTCTAGCTTGCTAACCAATTAACAGTCTATTAATCTGTAGGGTTGCCCATGTAGGTCAATGTCGCAACACAGGACAGATTTTGGAGACGTGAAAAGTTGACTCGAAAGTTGAAGCTTGGGTTGAACATGTGAGTCCATGTTGTTCAAAGAAAAACATATGCATGTTGTTGAAACTTGGTTTTATGGATTTGTTGGGCTTGTAATTTATGATTCATGCCTTGATGCTTCCCTCTGACAAAACATTCTCTATCGTAGAGGCATTCAACCATTACAAAACACGTGAATAGACATTTAAATTTATTCCCGTCTTTAATACAAAGCAACAGATTTATGCTATGTACTAGAATTTTGTTACTCTTAAAAGTTCTACGAGACTTCCTTCACATAAGAATTGCCGTTTGCCCATTGTTTATCTGACCATTCTTAGTTTTGCTTCTTACACATTATGCAGAGTGAGATTTTGAAGTTGGGATTTTTGTTGCTGGAGTGACGTTTAATCATCCACAATAAGTGTGCTTTCCTGCACATTCTAGTTATATTGGAAGTACATATTACTGGAGCCTCAAATAATTGGATCTCAACAGGAGCAGTGAGATTTTAACTTCATTCATATATGAAGTTTTTTTTGTAAACACAAAAAATTAGCTGCCAAAATTGTGGGGTGAATTATCTATGACCGACAACGAAGTTGGAGACAGGGTTCACAATTTCTTTGCTCAAGACAACTTGCCCCAGGGCCAGCATCACTCGCAGGTTATTGATGGAAGTTGGCAGATGCTAGGTAACAATCTCTGGGCTGGAAGTCAGAGACATATTGTTTTGCCTAGTTCCAATTCAAAAAATTATAATCATCAGCAATCATCAGGTATTGATAATTTGTTTTTCTAGCTGACCAGTACTAATGGCTTGTAATGTTTTGATCTATCTTACCCCTGAGGGGCAATGGAGGTCATGAATTTGACTCTTAGCGCTAACAAGGTGTATTCCTCTCCTACGTTTTCCCAATTCAAGTGGTTGGGAGGTGCTGCCAAAATCCCAAGCATACATGCGTGGGGTGGGACCAAAGGGCCCTGCTAGACAGGGTTCTCAGTTATCAAAAAAATGTTGATCAATCATCCCATGGCAGCTGAATTACTATGTCTTCATTTTTTCCCTTACATTTATTTGATCTCATAAATTACTTTTTGGTTTGGCTTAAACAGAAATTGGGAGAGGACATAGCAGTCATTATTTTCCAGTGCCGCATGGCTTGAACCTTACACAATCAACTCTGAGGCCTGAGTTTGGTAAAAGTCAGCCCCAAGGCCAGCTGCCAAATCTAAATGGCTATATGCATGGACGACAGAATTTTCAGACTAGACAGAATGAAGCAAACCTTTTGGGGGTGGGTACAGAATCTGATTGCCATAATATTGCATCTAGAGGATTATCCACTCATGAATCACAGCATGGGAATGGTCGCGAAAATTATACAACTTCAAACAGGTCGGAATCATCTGGATCCCCTATTAGTTTTGATTTTTTTGGTAGTCAACAACAGATGAGTGGCCAGCAAACAGGCATGCTGCAATCTTTGTCGCGGCAGCCGTCAGGATTTAATGAAATGCAGCTGCTGCGACAACAGGTCATGTTGAGGAAAATGCAAGATCAGAGGCAGCAACAGATCCAGCAACTAGAAGCAGGACAACATAATTCAATAAATCAGATTGCTTCCTTTGCAAAACATGCATCTGTCAGCCATTCACCCAACCTAATTAACAGCACTCCCATTTCTCCCCTTACTGAAGCATCAACTTATTCTTGGGCTCCTCAGCCTACTGCAGGTAACACAAACTGGCAGCAGTGTACTTCTCCCATTCAAGGATCCTCTAATGGATTTAGATTCCCCCCTGAGCAAGGCCAGGCACTGAACTTAATGGGTTTAGTTCCTCAACAGGTTGATCAATCTCTATATGGGATTCCTATTTCTAATACAAGGGGTGGTTCACACCAGTATTCTCATAACCCAATAGATAAGCCTTCAATGCATCAAATTACACAATATAATAATTCATTTCCAGGTAACCAATATACTGGTTTCCCAGATCAGGTTAGCCTGCAGGATGGGTCTTCGGTTTATAGACAGGGTTTTGAAGGGGAAAATATGTTTGGTCATGCTTCTGTTCAAGGCCTCAATGGTGGGATGAACTTGGAGAACCTCCAGCAAGTAAATGCACCTTTTCAGGAGTTCCATGAGAAGCAGGAGCTAGCTGGGCCATCAGAAACATTGCAGGAAAAAACAGTAATGCAGGTTTCTTCTCCACAGAATGTCGTTGCCCTAGATCCAACTGAAGAGAAGATTTTGTTTGGGGATGATAATATATGGGATGCCTTCGCCAATAGTGCCAACGAGGAGGCAGGAGGTTTAAATCTGTTGAATGATACAGGATTTATGAATGGATTTCCTTCCTTACAAAGTGGTAGCTGGAGTGCGCTTATGCAGTCTGCTGTTGCAGAAACGCCTAGTAATGACATAGAGCTTCAGGAAGAGTGGAGCGGTCTGAGTTTTCAGAATACCGAAGTTTGGGCAGGGAATCATCTGTCTTCAACGTATGAAAACAATAGAAAACAAGAAACGGTTTTGGCTGATGACAGCTTGCAGATTGCGTCGGCATTGAGTTCTGGATCTGTTCCCTTCTCTGATGATACCAATAATAATAATAGCTATCCGTCTGTCCCAGGATTTCTGCAACCTGGTCAGAGATATTCATACGAGCCTGGTGAGAGGCTGCATATGGATTCTACTAGCAGATCCATTCAGCAGTCTTCAGAAGAAGGAAGCAAGTGGTTAAGTCGTGGTCCTCTGCAGAAGCCACCTGCTGAAAGGAGCCAGATTTATGGAAATGCTGCTCATTCATGGAGTGTTTCCTCTCCTAACTCAGGCCAGCCACATGATAAATCCAATGTTCGTGGTGTTTGTGAGTCTGTATCACCTAGTGGGGATGCAACAATGAAAATTCATATTAGTCATGGTGGTCATATAGGGAAAGCTGATTCTGGTCCAAATTCAACTGCTGGATTGGAGCACGTTAAGTCTGCCGTGATAAGTTCACATGTGAACAGGGAGGACTATAGTTCGAATAGTCTTGCCTCTATACCAAATTCTAGCACTGCAAGGACTAGCGAGGACACTAGCCAACTGTTTCCCAATAGTCATCAGCTTAATTACTGGAAAAAGGCTGATTCTTCAAAGAAAAGCAAAGGAAGTGAAAACTTGGGGAAATCCCAGAACCATCTGAACAAGGGCTCTCAGGTTTTGGAGTCGTCCATGAACAACGCTAATAATGATGCAGGTATGGTGCTTGAATTGGAGAACTGTGACAGAAAGGAGAATTCTAGTGACAGCCATCAGAACTTACCCCCGCACACCACTACTGGTGGTTTAAGGGAAAATATTTGGTCAGATGGAAGTGATTCACATAATATGCCTGGAGGCAAGCAAAAGTCATCTGGTCAAGCTGGTCGTAAAACTCCCGGTCCTCGTAAATTTCAATACCACCCAATGGGGAACTTGGATGAGGATGTGGAACCTTCGTATGGAACAAAACATTCTACCCATACACAGGTCACATCCCAGCAGATTCCTCGAGCATCATATAGTCACAATCAGGGGAATTTTGGGCAGTCCAGTTTTTTTGCTCAATTCCCTAAAATTTCTAACAAAATGGAAAAGGTGAATTATGGGTTTATATTATTTGTCCATTTTGATTTATTTAGTACTTATTTATCTGGAAAATATTAAATTACTTTATTACAGGGGCATTCACCTGATCTTCAAGGAAACAGAAAATGGGAAGATGAGGTGCCTTCCCGTGGCACTCTTCCAGCATTTTCACATGATACTTCTGCTTGTGTCGACAGATCTGATGGCACGGCTGCACCAAATATGGCTCGTCAATCAAGGTAGTTAAATATTGAAATTGTTTCCTTCCTGCTTTAACTGTCCTGTAATTTGACTTAATTAGCCGTGCTACGTCAGTCTTGGATGCATGAAAATATGATTTTTAAAGTTTATACAGGATAGGTACCATGTTAGCTGCTACTTGTACTGTGTTTTATATTGGTTAGGTGCTATGCGAGTGTGATTCATAAGGCCATGAGTTGTTTGATTTTTGTCACTGACTCAGAGTGGTTGGCAAGAAATAATGAATTGTCTGGTATACTTGTCTATTGACAATATAATATCTTATAATGGTTTCTTATCTTCAGTTATTGAAACTAACTGAATATATGGTCCTTAATAGAGCATAATGGCATAGAACTATCATGTATCCAACTCCAATTAATTGGGATAAAAGCTTGGTTTGGTTTGGTTTGGTTATCCATATGACGACTTGCTACCTGACATGCTCAAACCCAACCCAGCTGTGTTGGCTAAACAAAAAGTTCTTTTTTGGATTTTGTTCTTTGTAAAATAATAGAAAAGGATTTTTCAGGACAAACATGCTTTAATTTTGAATGACATTGAGACTTCCAACTTTTTAGGATTTTTTTGTCCAAAGAAATTGCACTATCTCGTACTATGTGGTTCTTATACAATTCCATTAGTTATCATTTGTTTCTCCTTTCAAGGGGAGTTAAATTGATATATTAATTTAAAGATTTGAAGACTCATTGTGCTAGGGCCATGGTACTAATTCATTTCCATTTGTGCCCTATGTGTTTCTACATTCAAAGAGGAATTAATTGTTATATTAATTTGAGAATTTGAAGGCTTATTGTGTTTGGGCTATTAGAAGTATTGGTACTTCTTGCTCTGTAGTATATACACTTAAACTATTAAGATAGGGCTCCGCCTAGGAGAAAAAAGAGGTAGGGAATTTACCGATCTTCCTTAGAAAAATGTTATGAATCTATCTTGGATCATTTTCCGCATGTTAATGAGTTAGTGACCATGCTTGTAAGCGATAACAATAAGACTAAATTAAGGTGTAATTATCGTCACAAGGCATGCAGGACAAGTGTTATTAGAATGAAATGCCACCTAGCTCACTCACGAAAATGCTGCAAATCATGCAAAATATTTGGGATTATGGGTGAATAACGGCACTTGGAAGATTGTCTTTATAAAATTTGGCTGCATTCTTACCTTTAAATCTTGCTTTCCCTATTTTATTTTGTTTTTTCAGTTTGAAGTTGAAGTCTGGCTAGTGGTCACTATATAATTCCAAAGGTAGGCAGGGGAGCAAAGTGCATGCAAGAGTGAGTTATATGTGAGGAAATTGGATTGTCAGTTCTTATGCTTCCTTTCTTGTGTCTTATATTTTATTAATTATTTTTTATAGTTTTTATAGTTGAGAATTTGTAATTCTATATTCTCACTGAGTTTTATGGTATAAGCTGTGGTTGGAGACGGTATGTATTGAAATGTGTTGATGGTGAAGGGACCGGAATTCCAGAAAACAATGACGGTGCATATGAATTGAATCAACAACAGCATTGAAAATAGAACAGCAAAACACAACAATTGATCTACGCCATCTGGACGGACGGAAACCCTAGTTTTCAAAAATTAGAAAACTGAAACCCGGTACACTCAACAAGGCGGAATATGGATTATTCCTGCGAGATTCCTCTAATTTGATCTCGTTTCAGTGCTTGAATAACGATCCTTCAAGATCAGCACGTGAACCGCCAATCTTGTTTCCAACTTAGATCTTCTGCCGCATTCCTAAACACCGAAAGCATGAACAAAGTGTGGATTTTGATCCTTTGTGCTTTAAACCCTATCTGGCTGCCTCCCTTTTTCTATGGTTTTCACGAGTATGTGGAAACCCTAAGGAGTATAATGATGTGATCAACTGACTGCCAGAGTTACAATGGCGTATATATAGGTTACAACAGAAATTTAAGGAGTAAATAAGAATCGGGCATCTATTGTAATTACCAAAATCCAATTCAACCTAGAACTAATTTTCTAAAAACATAAATTACAATTCATATCATTAAAGAATTGTAATTGCTCTTCTGACCTTATTCTCAAAAAATTAATATTCAAGCTCCTGTTATTAAATGCTTATTTATCTCCTTACGTTAAGATTACAGATAACCGTTGATTAAATTAAATTATTGATAATTATATTTAATCGACCTCTTTTCAAATTCTTTAAGACCTTTTGCTTAACTTATTTGATATGTCGGATTATAAAATCCACCTGCAGGGTTTGACATAATCAAAATTTATAAGTTTTCTTTAGGGGGTATCACCAATCCTTATTCGGGTCTTGGATTTCGTCAATAATTAATAGTCACCATATATGTAATGTCGTTATCCAACTCACTGGACTTATTGACCCGCAAAAGATTGCACTCTTTTATGAAATCAAAATAACGAATACTAAATATATGTGTCTAATAATTATTTTGGTATTAAGAATATAAACACTTACAATAACCATGAGGTGTGAATTATTTTATATAGTTAGTATTAAAATATTATCCAAACGTGGTCCTGTTCAATACACACAAAGTGTACTAACACAATGAGTTAGAACTATACCGTTCCCTGTAATCAAGATAGATTTATTAAAATACTGTACTTTAGTCCTACCGATGGTGTGTCCAATTCCATTTAAGACTACGAACCAAAAATTTATATTTTACAAGATCTGATAATCTGGTTTTCTATGTGTAAGCCGAACTCTACACACTAGATTAACTACTATGTAGAATAAAAGACATCTATGCACAATAGTAAATAAATAATGAACGCAAACATTGCTTATATAGATTTTCATTAAAATAGAAAAACAGATTTTATTAATAAATTAAATCAATACTAATAATCCCATTACACAAAGCATGGTTTTTTAGTATATAAGCCCAATCCATGGGCTTATGCAATGCAATGGCATATCTTTTTACATAGATTAATCATATTTAGTCCTCAATTCATGTTTTAGATACTAGGTCTATTATTGGGTGCATGCGCGAACTGCTTTGGGCCATACTTATAAACATGTATTTGTTTTTATGTATTTTATATCCCACTTTTGTAATTTAATTGTGTCTTATGTTGGTATTACATAAGTTTTAAACCCATATTTAGTTATGTCCATGTATCCTACGATGTGTGATACTCTATGCTACAAGGACTTGGGTACAAGTGTCAAGTGCAGGTGTGTTTCTAGGGATCAAACCCATGTAATCTCAAAACTAAGGATAAACGGATTCGACTAAGAACTATCAAAACATTAGATATGGGTGTATGGATATGGCAAAAAAAATGGGTTGAATAACAATGCACAAAGCAATATTTCAGCTTCTTCAGGTATTTATTGGTTTATACATACTAAATTCTTATACCAAGCATTTATTTCCATCCTTAATAACTTTGTTACACATGATAATTATAAGCCACAAATCTAATTTTAGTATATTGTTTTCACTCTTCACTATTCTTCATGATTGAGATCTTAGCTGTGTCCGATAAAAAGTAACCGCACCCAACACATATTTTGTACCCCATACCCATGTTGTGTTGTGTTGACACAGGTAGCCGAAAATGGCGAATCCGTACATAGGTGATAGAGGAATGTGTATCAGGAAGTATTCCAGTGGTACAAGATATATCACATGATTTGAAAGCACTGTGGTCAATTTTTAATCTGTAAAGTACACTTTACAAATACTTGTTTTGACTGTTTGGTGTTACTTTCAATGGTACTGGAGTTGTGTTTTATTGGCATGCTTTAAAGAGTGCCTATGTTCCCTGCAGTCAAAATATGCTTGAGCTTCTTCACAAAGTAGATCAACCCAAGGAAAGTGCCAATTTTGATGGATCAGTTTGTCAGCTTCAGCAAAATCCGTCTTCTGCTTCTCAAGGTTTTGGCTTACAACTTGCACCTCCGTCGCAATGTCTGCCTGTCCAAAACCGCGTGTTAGCTTCTCAGGGCTCCGCGCAGACAATCAGTTCCTTTAGTTCGAGTCTCACCTCTTCCGAGATCAAAGACAAGGATCATACATGGTTGGCTTCCACAGCTCAAGTACAATCTTTGCCTTCTTCCCATGAAACTTCTCAAAGAGAATCCAAGGTCAATAAGATTGGTATTCCAGACCAGACTGACGATGAAGCCCTACAGTATGGTATGCTGAGAAACTTCTCTCCAAAATTGAATTCAGGTTTTCCCAATTCAAGAAATCAGCTTCAAAATCAACAAATGTTCGGTTCAAGTGGAAAATTGACAACAAATCAACCCATGAATCAATCTTTTGGTAGGCATGCTTCCCATTTGCAAGAGACTGATGACTCTACAAGTAGAGATCTTACTGGTCAATCTACACCAGCATCATTGCCTGATTCATTGGGGATCACTTCACTTGATAATGCTGTTTCATTTGGAGACACACCCCAGCCTATTGGTACCAATTATTCTCAAGAAAGGGTCTCTGCCCCACAAATTTCAGTGGGACTGGCTGTGCCATCCTCTCAGCCTTTTATTGCATCTGACATCTCTCATCAGGGTGCCTTTCCAAAAATGGCGCCTAATGCATGGACTAATGTTCCTGGCCAGCAACAGTTGTTAGGCACTCAACCCCATAAGTTTCCTCCGACTATTTTCCAGTCCAGTCAATCAAATGATAATTTGGTATCAACTTTATCTGCACCGCAGCATCAAGAGAATCAACCGGGGGAAAAAGGAGGGAATGACCCATGTGACTTTGGTGCAAATTCTATGCACTTGCAAGGTTTCGTTTGTGGGGAAGTGCAACCAGCAAAGGAAAGCCTCCGTCAGATGGTGTCTTCTGGGAACCTTGACTTGACTGAAAAGATGAATGCATCCCAAAGGAAAGAATCTGTTGTCAACAATTCGCCAGAGGCCTCTACTTCAAGTTGTGCTTTGACTCAGAGAGACATTGAAGCCTTCGGTTGTTCCTTGAAACCAAGTAATCTTTTGCACCAAAATTACTCCTTACTTTATCAAATGCAGGCCATGAAGAGTACAGAGATTGATCCAAGTAATAGGGGATTGAAGAGATTGAAAGGAGCAGATAGCGGTCTGGGCTGTCAGATACCTCCCAAGGCTGGGCAATCAGGCGAGCACAATGTCATGGTTGGAGATTCATTAAGTCATAATGCAGTTCCATCTGGAGACTCTAATATGCTAAACTTTTCAGGGTCAATGGATAATCTGGAAAGAAATACATCTTCTCAACTTGGAAATATTTCTCAGGATGTGCTTACCTTTGGTCGAAAGGATTCTGATAATTACTCCCATAGTAATGATACAGCTTCTTTTAAAGTTGAACCTTTTCAGATTAGTCCTCAAATGGCACCCTCCTGGTTTAATCAATTTGGATCCTTTAGAAATGGGCAGACGTTGTCAATGTATGACGCGCAAAAAACTGGCACTGTAAAGACTTTTGCACAAATGTACACACTTGGGCACTCTTCGGATAGTGTGTGTGCACAGAATTCGTTGGAGCAAGTGAATGCTGCTGCAAAGTCAGTTCAGGTAGGTAATACCTGGCAGAGGTCAAGCCCCAATTCTATAGCAATTGAGCATTTCTCTTCTCCCCAGTCACTGGCCCTGAATGTCGCTAATCAAAGATTGGTGGTTGTGAGGCCAAAGAAGCGGAAGAGTGCTACATCAGAGCTTCTTCCTTGGCATAAAGAAGTCATGCAGGGTTCACGAAGTTTCCTGACTATAAGGTGGCTGTCTTAACAAGCAGTTTTACTGAATTTCATTTACTTTACACTCTACCCTCCTTCTTCTCCTCTTCTTCCCCTTTATGTGTTGTTTTTCCCGCTATTGTCTTATTTCAATATAATGTATCAAAGCCAGTACCCTGCATTATTTTGTAACACCACGTGGTTGCTAATTCTTTAATATGCTTCTCTCTTAGTAAAATTGATATATATTTATTTTTTTTGGTTTTGTTATTGGGTTATAGCATGGCAGAAGTTGAGTGGGCCAAAGCAGCTAACCGGCTAATTGACAAGGTGTGCTGATTGCACGCACTGTGCTTCTTCATGTATTTTGATACAAGTGCTTGTTAGTTTTTAATGTTCTCAAGGCTTTATTTCTGATGACAGATGGAAGATGGAGCTGTAGTAATATATGATGGACCACCCATGCTAAGACCTAAGAGACGGCTTGTCTTGACAACACAGCTAATGCAGCGATTGTTTTGCCCTCCCCATGTAGCTGTTCTCTCTGCAGATGCCAGTTCAAACTATGAGACTCTGGCTTACCTGGTTGCTAGAGTGGTGTTAGGGGATGCATGCAGCCTAATCCCTATCTCAGGAAGTGATTCCTTTATGCTGGTTGACAGCACAAATCTGTAAGAACTTCTCTTGATGTTACCTGGAATCTGTTCATTCATGTCCATGCTAAATTATGTTCGATATTTTTAGTTTCAGCGATGGTATGGTCTTGCCCATAGTTACGAGTTTTGTGAAAAATGTCTTGTAGCTTGTCTGATAAGCATAAAACATCTGAGAGAGCTGATGATCAGCATCTTTCAAAAGTTATGGAAGACTTCATTGGTAGAGCAAGACAACTAGAGAAAGATTTTATGAGGTAATCCTCTGGATCATGAATTTAGTCCATTTGGGATTTTTTCTATTTTTGCTGGTCTGTAATTTCTTGAATTCTTTTTTTTCTAGCCAGATGTGTGACAAATTACTTGGTCTTCTAATAAACTTTCACTTGGTTCAATTTCTACGAGTCTCTAAGTTGTGTTCTGTATGATAATTCCCTTTTTTTTTGTCGTATTCTTGTTAGTCTAATGTAATTCCTGTTTGTGATATCAAGTGATGCAAAAATCTCTCTGCCCATTGTTAAGTAGTTGGTTAGAATTGGAATTTATTTTATCTTCACTTCATTCACCCACAATAGGCATGGCGATGGGGCGGTCTTGGTGTAATGGGACGACTTTTTAAGGCACAACAAAAGCTGTCTCCGTAATGCATTCGAACTTCACCAAGCGTGAATCTTCCTTTTCTATGATCATCCGAGTGTTATATGATCACTCATCCATCAATCCTTCAATTTTTCAATTTTTCAATTTATCTCATTTTGAGTGTTATATCCTAGATGCCACACTAAGACTAGACGTCGCAAGTTGCGCAACGAATGACAACAATAGCTTCATTAGTCCAAGCTAAGCAAGGCGCTCGGCCAACTGAGGTTCTATGTCGTCAAGGCTAACAAGCCGCGCACACCCGCGCTCACGTTGATGCTTGACTATCCGACAAGGTTCCAAGATGTATCGGGTCATTGTAGCGCATCTCAAATAGTGCCGAGGTGCCCCACACAACACCAAGGGTCACTTTCGTGCGTGCATACACGTGTGCTAAGTCTGCCTTGGGCCATTGTAGACCCTTAGCGTTGCACCAACGTGCCACGAGCAAGGCAACGTTGATCCTTATACCAAAGATGGCATTCAACCATTCTACTTGCCAATCAAGTCATGCCCAAATTGTTTCACGGCTTCATGCGTCCTCTGATAACATCCAAGTGCGATGTTGTCTTTGTGTTGTACGCCTTAGGTCACAGGATTCCCACCAGCATGGCCAATCCCAAGCGCATGTATGTAGGTTGGTACACGAGACCTTTGGTGGTGTTTCAACGTGTGATGTTGGCACTCTTGTCAAGATGACACCGTCCGTGGGGCTCCCAAACCCACATATAGACCCTTGTGCACTTCTTGATGGTGCCTAGAACCCACCCCCAACTCTCTTGGTGATGCTCACTTGGTGCCCCATTTTGGCACAAGGAGATTGGTAGGGGTGGCTCACCACTCCCTGTTATAATAGCATTTTAAGCCATCTTTAACTTGGCACAAGGAAATATAGCCCATGTCGAGTCATAATGATTTTTCATAGATTCCACAATTATTGAGAAATCACCTAATTTGGGCCCATCAAAGTAATCCATGAGACCAATCTACCATAAAAATATCAATTCGTTTCGACATCGTTTGGTGCCCCAAACATTGTGCCAAACAGCTGCTGGAACTTGCTGTGCCTGGGGCCTGCTGCATGCAAGGGGCTGTTGCTGGGCAGATGCGTAGGTGCTGGTGCACTGTGTGTGCTGGCTGCTGCTGCACCACTCCGTGCTGCCATGTGTTGTCCCGCCATGTACCATGGGTTACTTGGAGCCATCCTTTAGGCCACATTGGGGCATGATATAGGGCATGTCTTGGATGAATGTTGCCACATCTCTTGGTCAACGTCGTGGGCCTGCTCCTCGCGATGTTGGCCTTTGATGAAATGGGCAACATGTGACATTTGACCAGGGATTAGGCCTGGAATGCACTACAAAACAAAAGGTATGCTGGCTCAAGCCTGGCCCATGACGACATGACATAGGGAATAAATGATTAATACCAGCCCCAACCCTAAGAAATATTATAAGGCCCAAACCCATCTTACATGGCCCAAAAACTATTAGGTAAATAAAGAAATATACAAATGTACACTGTAGTTTAGGTGACAATGATGCTTCTTGTCATAGTTTCAAAGTTTTGTTACTGTTCTCTGTGGAGTCATTCAAAATTTGAACCCCTCCCCAAAACAAATTGTCATGTAGACATGTACAATGGTATACTTAGAATTATTTCCTATTTATTATAAGAAAACCTCTAGAATTATTTCCTATTTATTATAAGAAAACCTCTTTAAATAATATTTATTTCCTATTAGTCCAAATCTTGCCTGCTAATACGACAACCTTAAAAATCTTGTTCGGCTTGGCCCTATGGACCTGTTACCTGTAGCCTTTAAATATCCTGGTGGGCAACTGGTCCGATGGCCAACCATAACCCACAAAACACACCTACACACGGAAAAAAGGTTCTTAAGATTGTGGGCATCTGCCTGTTCATTTATAAGGTATGAAGAATAGACTATGAAGGGGAACATAGAAGCCTTATCTCTGACAAAATCTAAAGATTATAAAAATTTCTATATTGATTTTGATTGCTTGCCTGCACTCATTCTATAAGGCAAGGGTGGACTGTGAAGTCTTTTCCTTGGCTACAGGAGGCGCAAAATGATGACTCTCTCCTCTTATCTGAACTTAATTACAAAACTAACTTTTAAAAGTCAAAACGGAAGTTATATTATGATTTATAATTGAAGCATACTAAGTTTGTCCTTAGAGGGTGGGTTTGAATAGGCCAAACCTAGGAATTCTCAGCAACCTCAGTAGGAAACTTATCAATTCAAGCTTAACCAACCTAGACAAGCACACATATACTGCCTTAATAAGGTAAACAATACCACGTGAGGATATACATGGAAAACTTTGAAGACAACAATGCTCAAGAAAAAACCACGGGCACCTTGCTGGTCAAGAACAATCAACTAGTCAGCAGACAATTTCATGACTCAAGAAAAGCGACTTACAACCCAGCCTGAATGCAAACCTTGATGCTTTGGCTCCACGAAACACCTTTCAGTCTCCACTCCGCCAATGGCTCCTATCTCTGTCAGCCTTGGCTTGAATCTATACTGCTCTTCCATGCAGTGCTCCAATCTCTGCAGCATGTGGCTCCAATTGCAGCCAGCCACTCAGCTAGTGATGCAGGATTCAAATTGTGTGATTGTGTGTGGTTTTGCAAAAAACACATCTTGAAGAAGATTTGCTAAGACGATGGGGCAAATCAGGTTTCTCTGAAGTTGTCGAAGGCAAGAACTTGTAGTATTCTTCAGAATTCATTGGAGGCTAGGGCAAAAAACAAACCAGCCAGTTAATTTAGAATGAAAACGGGCTGCCTTATGTATCAGTTTCCTATAAAATTTACAGTTCGTCTAAAATTAATAATTTTTCCAAAGTAATTCAAATCTCAAGTGCCTTTGGAGCAGGCATCAGGTGTGCCTCTTTAGACTTACATTCTGCAGAACTGCTGATGCCTCCGTTGATCGTCCTTAAAGCCGTTTACATGCGACACAACACCAACGCGCCCATACATTGATTTTCAAAAAATATAGGGCACAACACATTTGACACGTTAAACATTTACATACCATATATATGAATAATTTATTTAA
>JAULJZ010000007.1:7757060-7769326 GCA_032270985.1 Heliamphora pulchella
CATTGGTCGCGGCGGTGGTGGTTTTGGATAGTAGCGTTGGTCGTGGAGAGAGAGAGAGAGAGAGACGGACGGACGGTGGGTTTGGGTTGTGGGTGTGATTTTAGTGGTGTAGAGTAGTTTTGGAGTGGGAGTGATTTTGGGGGTGGAAATGGTAGTTTTCGTTAAAAACCTTATGGGAGGCTAGTATTTTTGTCAGAAATCTCAGTGAATGTCAGTGTAATTTAATTTTTTATTATTATTTTTAGTTATAAATTAAAATTTTTTTAAACATATATAATTCCTACTACAACTTATTACTATTTTTTTTTCTATTTCAACTATAAATTATAATATTTACTAAATATTCACAATTTTTATTACAAATTATAATTTATTAACTAATAATTCCACCAATACCAAACACCACCTTAGTCTGTTTTTGGGCTCTTTTCCAACTCCTTTAATTGGCATAAAGGCCCACAGTTCCAAATATGCAACAATTAAACCCTAGTTCTCAATTCTCTTGCACGCGCTCTCTCTCTCTTACGCAAAGACACAAACCCTAGCTAGAGCTCAGGGAGATCCGCCGCCGGCGCAGAGTCGCAGCAGCGTAAATGGAGACGGCGAGAACTGTGAAAGATGTCTCTCCTCACGAGTTCGTCAAGGCTTACTCCGCCCACCTCAAGCGCTCTGGCAAGGTCTTCCCTATTCTCTCTCGCTCCATATAGTATATGTATGTATGTATATAGGCCCTTTTTTGGCTAAATTTTAAAATTCTTGCTTATTTATGTATTTTCTGAATGTTTCTTATATTTTGACTTGAGAGTTTTAATTTTCTGAATCTTTTCCATGAGTTAAATCGAAAAAGTGAAAATTCTTAATCAAAACATGAAAAAAAACTAAAAGATTTTGATCAAAAGACTTAAAATAAGTAACATAAAATTTGTCTTATTAATTTATTTTCGCTTATTTCCATTTTTTCTAATTTTTTATATTTAAATTAAAATATTTACTTTTTTGGCGTGTCGGGACAAGATCAAGTATAATTGTTTAACTTAATCATGAAAAAAGCTTACTAAAAATAAAATAATTAAATAAGCAATTATTCCAAACGGGGCCTATTTATACGAGTTCCATTTTATGCAAATTAGATCGTTGGTTTTGTCTTGAAATCTCGATTTTTGATTTAGTACGGCGATGCTCATCTGTGTTTAGTCATTCTGCGCCCATCGTCAGTGGCAGATTTAGAACTTTTCTTGATTGTGGTAATTGAATAACTAGAAATAAGTAACATTTTAATTTTAGAATTTTCAAAATAAAATTTTCCAGATGAAAGAATTACTTCATTGCAATACATGGATTTTCTCTTATAAATTGGAATTTTGTTTGAAAGACAAAGGTTAAGTATTGGATCTTAATGGGTTCCAAATGTATGATTGTCCATAAGCTTCTTAGGGCATGTTTGATTGACCGGATTAGACATGGGATTAGATTATATATCCCATGGAATTATATTTTTATTATTTGAATTTAACAAGTGGTAAAAAGATTATATATCCATGGGATAACTAATCTCACAAAATGCAGAATATACAATGCTTGAGAGATTATGGTATTAATAACCCATTCATTAATAGTCCAATGGGACTACTTATCAAATGGGATTATGTATCCCCTCATTATTTGTCCGATCAATCAAACATTGCCTTAGGATATGTGCGTCACACCTCCAAATGGGAGTTGAGGGGTTTAAGCCTCTCAAGTCGTGGAAGTGGTGCGTGTGTATTTGCTGATAAAAAAATGTGTAATTGTTCATTTTGCCCTGCCTGCGGTTCTGCTTTATTTATGAGAATGGAAGCTAGTTTTAGTAATTGTGTAATATGATATCTGTGTAACACTCTTGTTTGAACTAAAAATGACACACTTGTGTAGAGGTCTTGTAATTGTTGAAAAGGATGACACAATGAGAAGCATATAGGAGTTTAGGCCTGTGAGCTTATCGGATAGGCCTTGAAAGAGTGTAGCAGGCGTTTCACGCAAGAATATAAGTTTTCTAGTTCATTGAGAGTACCTTCCAAAGGACATTGTTAGTCGTTCAAGAGATCTGACAAGTCAGAGGATGTGGGCCAGGTGTCATGTAGGGAAGCTTCTCAGAGTAAAATTCAGCCCACTCCCGTTCAGGAGGGTTTCTAGTAACTACTAGGCCATGCCTTGATAAAGAAAAGCAAGCAACAAAACACGACCACACAAACAATGCAAATTTTATTTTTGCATTTCAAATTTCCTCCGTTCTACTATTATGTTTACCCTATCACCCATGCAAATTTCCTTTGTTCTACTATTATGTTTACCCTATTTCCCATGCAAATTTCATTTCCTGCAACTCAGTTTCTTCCATTTCATAGTTGTAATCATTTTTTTCCAATAGAAAACCTTTGCATTTTCCATTTCAACTAGTACATGTCTATATAAAGAAAAAGCAAGCAACAAAATACAGGCTCCTGACTACACTCACAATGCAACTCCTTTATCAATTTCCTTTGTTCTAATATTATGTTCCCCTGTTTCCCATGCAAATTTCATTCCCAGCAACTCAGTTTCTTCCATTTCATAGTTGTAATATCGTAATCTTTCAATAGAAAATCTTATAATTTTCAATTTCAATAGTATTCTCTACTTTTGAGCTCTGCACTCATTCTCTTTCGCATTGCTTAAGAAAATTGTGGAGGCTACAGAGGCTCCAAAGAACCGGTGGTGGCTTCCATCTGCTGCACACAATTCACCTGTTTAAAAGTCAGACCCATGTCCATCACATGTTTCTTTTTCTAGTGGAAACGTGTCTTTACGTTTTCAACTTATGTAAGAATCAAGTCTAATGTTTTTGTTTTTGGTACTTGCCTTTTGTTTGCATGACTTACATCCTGTTTTCGTTATGAGGCTGAGGTGGTGGAATAGCTCGAGGTGATATCAACAACAATGCGTAGCTCTTTCTTAAAATTTTGTTTTATACTAGTTTTCTTGTTAAGATGTAGGAATTCAGCACAATTGGTAATTCTATGGCCCCAAAACCATTATCTATCCACACGCTTGACTGCCAAAAGCTGAGGATTTTGGTTTCTGGTATTGCTCGGATGTGATGACTTTCTGTTTTGTAATTAAGAGTTGATATACCATACTTGAACATCTCAGTTACATGGCCTGTGTTGTTTCTTCTTTAATTCTATTCTGCATATGCTCATGTTAAAGATTAAAACCCCAAACAACTAAATGGCTAGTACCCATTTAGAATTTTGACGTCTTTGTTAAAAGTTGAAACAACTAAATTAATACTATCTGATTAGAAATATGCACTCAATCGCTGGTTAATTTTGTTCTTTCTCTCTTAGTGATTTATGAGGGAGTAATGCAAAATTGTGGTGAAGGTGTAGGTAGCAACGTCATAAACCATTTTGCATAAAGTTTGAGATTCACTATGGCCATCATGACGATGTGCCAACTTTTTGTGTTATTGTCATTGGGTCATTCACTATCTTGGAACTAGTGAGACTGGGCAACTTCATGACATGGGACTGATTATGTTTATATCATTTTTGGTTCTTTGTAATATTCTGTTTGATATTCCTTTGCTTTCTGATAGATGGAGCTACCCCATTGGACTGACATTGTGAAGACTGGTACATTCAAAGAGCTTGCCCCATATGACCCTGATTGGTACTATGTCAGAGCTGGTGTGTGATTATTCTTGTTTTCTTCTCGCACCAACATGCATCCATAATTAGTCTTTCCATATAAGGAGCTTGTATCACTATACTCATTTTGCATGGCAGCTTCTATGGCAAGGAAAATCTACCTCAGAGGCGGCATTGGCGTTGGTGGTTTCCGTAGGATCTATGGAGGAAGCAAGAGGAATGGTAGTCGCCCATCCCATTTCTGCAAGAGCAGTGGCTCTGTTGCAAGACACATCCTTCAACAATTGCAGAATATGAACATTATTGACTTTGACCCAAAGGGGTAAACCTCTTTACACAATCTTTTGATTTCATGGTTCACTGTTGGCAGAAAAATGTCACTACTCTGTATTCTGCAATACGGTTGCTGAACTTGATTTTTTTAAATAAATAACCACATAAAGAAACATCTACTGACCTCACCAGATTGTTACAAATCCAAACCTACCCACGGCTCATAAAAGGGCCTGTTCTTTTTTCACTTTGTCCTTTCATTCTTAATATTGAGATTTTTTAAGGTGGTGTTGTGTTGGTTTTTTCCATTGGAATATGTTGGCATAACAAAGTGTTCAACCTGATACGATTATATCAGCCACTATCTATTCAAATGTATTTCAAAAACCTAGCAGTGTTTTTCCCCCCACTTAACTCGCTCAACATGGTTATTAGGATGAGATCCCCCCAAAAAATAGTTATTAGGAACTTGCAGTTCTTGATTTGATTTATGTGTCATGCATAAATCGATACAAATCTGTGTAAATTTATTTTGGAATAGAATCAGTAAAGAAACTTACGATTCGCAGGTTCATGGTCAATACAATTCATGTAATTGTTGGTTTGATGGTTCTACACCGCTTTTCAGCTCTTCTTTTGTGAAAATGTCGTCATACAACCTCTTGGGTTATTTAATGTGAAATTAACCAATTCATGTGCATAATTTGTTGATTGTTTGGTAATTAGATGATTTAATTGGATTCAGTCAAACTCGTTAAGCTTTAACTTCTTTTTTTTTTTCTAATTGTGTTTTTAAGAAGAATTGTATCTTTTAAGGATGTTCAAGGCTAAAATTACTTTGTACATATGAATTATCTATTCCTATTTTGGTGAAATTATTAGTGATGTTTAGAATGATGTGGATCAGATTAGTTGGACAAGTCGCCTTCACAATTATTATTATTTTTGCACTTTTCCTAACATTAAGTATACAAGACACATTTTATTTTTTTATTTTTTGGTTTAAACTATATTGTTTCTCCCACCTTTTGTTTTTATTACAGTCTCTTGAAAGTTTCCAAGTTCTTTTTTTGGAATTTCAAAGGAGGATATACTTTTATCGTGATATTATCAGTGGGGCTAGAACACCACCTCTTGTGATAAACGCAAATAGGTTCCTTAGTTAGATCACGTAATCATGTCTTTATTTAACAATTATTGTATATAATGCGGCAAAATCAATTTACTTGATTTTCATTAACATATACGTATTGTTTAACATAATGTTCCATAGTTTGTGCTGAATTGAACGATTCTTGATTCAATTCTATTGAATATGTTGTTATTTTGGTGTTGGAAAAGCATGTATTTGCAAGTTGAAACGGTATAATTCCCTATCCAAAATCATTATTTATTTCCAGAGTGTATTTTTCTGATCTTTAGTGATGAGTTTATATACTTAAAAACTTTGTTCTTGTGCATCAGAGGGAGGAGAATCACATCGAGCGGTCGGCGAGATCTTGATCAAGTTGCCGGAAGGATTGTCGTTTCCCATTGAGGGAGGGAGAGATCGAATCGGGACGCCTTTATGCATACATTAAAAGCTCCGGATTTTTAATTTCAATTGTTTGGATTGGGGAGGAGTAGAGTTAAAAGAGTGTTGGTGATTTTGTGCTGGCTTAAATACATGGCTCTTTTTGGGATTGGGATAATGTTCTAGTTGTTTTTAACTTTGGTTTCTTATGTTCTATTGGTTTCTGAAACTCATTTCCATGAACTTATAATTCTCTATTTCTATATGAACGAAGCTGATGCTCATGAGTCTCTGTTTCGCCTAGGTTTCTTTTTAAGGGTTTTTTTTTCTTTTTAAAAGCCTCTTAAAAAGTTTATTTATTTGGCCTTCAACTGTAATTAATTGATTTTTTTATATCTTTTTATACATATATATTTTTTTATCAAAAAAATGTTAAAAAGCCAAAAAAAAAAAAAACTTACAAAAAAAATTAGGCCAAACATAGGTTGAGTTGAGCACTTTTCCATCCGTTCAGTATATTAGTTCAAACGAATCGAAAATTCTTGGCTTAATCTGCTATTGCCACTTTCTTTGATCGCTCTTTGTATAGCAGTAGCAGTAGCGGATGTTATAATGGTAATTGTGGTGGTATTTTACGGTGTTTTGAATTTAATGATTATAGCGTAACGATAGTGATAATTGGAGTTATAATTTTTTTTTTTTAACACAACGCATTTGAATTTAGCCGCTATGAGTGTTTTTATCGTGAAGTTACATTTATTAGATTTTAAAGTTATATTTATTAGGGTTTAAAGTAATTTTGGTGAATTTTGATTATTTTCTAGACATGATTCCGTACTTGTTTTAACTTTTATAGTTGTTTTAAAATATTTTTGTAAATAATACATTATTAAATATGCAAGTTTAATGTAAAACAACCAGGATCCAAATATTGTAAGCTTATTTGTATGGAATTTGAATTAATATTTTAAAAATTATTTTTTTGAAATTTTAAAATATACTAATAAAAATGTAATGGAATATTAAATATATGCATTTAAACAAAGAAAATTAAAATCTAAATATTTTAAACTTTGTGTAGATATTTGAACTAAGATTTTGTTTCTTTGCAATATTTTTAAAAAATTATATTCAAAAAGATATTTTAAAAAAAAATTTTGAAAAGAACTTTTATAATATTTTAAAAAGAGAAAATACATTTAATTATCGAAGTTGAGAATTATTTTTTAGTACATTAAGTCTTGCGACAAAAAGAGAAAAGCAAAGAGTTTTAAATTGTTTTTAAAATTTTCACGTTTGGTTATATTTTAGAAAAATTATATTCAAACAAATATTTCAAAAAAGAATTTTTTAAAAAAAGATCTTAATATTTTAAAAAGAGAAAATATGTTTGGTTGTCAAAACTAAGAATTACTTCTTAGTGCATTAAGATCTGCAACAAAGAAAAAAGTAAAAATTGTTCAAAATTATTTTCAAAAAATTTAGTTTTTAGGTCTTTTTTTCAATTCAATTTTTTAAAAATAGTTTTTTGAAAATTGCTAAGAAACGTATCTTATCTATTTTTGGATAATTTTTTAAAAAAATTAAAAATAAAAACTGCGACTAAAAAGAATCATTCGATCTCGGTTTATTTGTTAGAGGAAGATTATAATATTTTAAGATTTTTTATCTCATTTAAAAAAACTTAGTTTTTTTATTAAAAAAAAAAAAATTCTTCTGTGAACTTTAAGGAATATTGTATTAGTGTAGAGGGTTGATTTGACAAATCGTAATGTATAAAAGAGACCTTATTTGTATAAGTATGTATTATATTATTTAAATTAAGCATAAAGGAAAGATAGTATTCTTTTTTTAAAAAAAAATTAATAGGATAATTAAAATATGTTAGGCATCCTGTATTTATTAAATAAATTATTACATATTAAAATATGTATTTAAATGTGGCATAGTAAAAAAAAATAAAACAAGTAACAAACATTTTGAAAATGGGCTTTATAAACACTTTTGATTTACATAGTTTTTAATAGATAAAATAACCAATATAAGGCTTTTGTTTTTATTAATAATTGGATATTAAAATTTAATGTTTATTATATAATGTTATATATAAGGCCTTATTTAGGTTTAGTAAAGAAAATTTGGACAAAAAATCACTTTGGTGGAACAGGACTTTAAGTTAAAAGATTGGACATAATTTTTTATAAAGCACTTAAATATAAGCAAACAACCAAACACATACTAAGCAAATAAACATAAACAAGTAATATTTTTAATTATTATTTGATTAATTTAAACCTGATTAATATTCATTGAGAGTATGACTTTAAATTTCTTTTCTTTTCTTTTCAAGGTCTTTACTTATTACCTTATTTTTTTATTTTTTTTAAAAAAAAATTTCTTTTAAAGAAAAAAATTAAAATCTTAATATTTACCAATTTGTGGAGCAACATTATTATTAACCACCATTCTAATTTGTTAAAAAATCTTCATGTGGGACCACAATACTATTTGACACAGCTCTCATGCAATTGAACCCCTCTATTATTGGTATAAAGAGACTGAAAAATTAAAAAATTTAAGAAAATGGTAAATGATAATGTTCACATGTGATTGTCCATTAATTGTAGCATGTAAGCTAAGTTTAAATGCTATGATGTGGACATAAAGAAAATTCATTATTTAAAAAATCATTACTTTTTAAAAAGATTTAAGTTAAATAACAATGTCATCACTTAGAAGAAAGGGAAAAAGAAAATTATATTTGGACTTCAAAGTACAAATTTATATTTGCTAGATTTGTTAGTTTTAAAAATAATAAAAGACCTATGCCAACTAATCACTGCTTTTTTCATTATAACCATGTGAAGTAGTCATCTCTCATTTGTTTAAAAAAGACAATACTAAAGCTTACCTTTTTGAAGGATTACAATATTATTCACTATTTTTATGATTTTTTGAAACATTCTCATGTGATTAAATCTTCTCCATTTTTGGCATTAAGTTTTTTTTTATAAAAACATAACTCATAAAAATGCAACAAATGACAAACCAACTTGTAGTTAGTAATGATAGCATGAAGCCATCAAGTGTCATTATTTAAAAAATTATTACTTCTCAATTTATGTATTTATTTTTTAAGATGTAAAGGATCAAAATTGTTGCCTTTCAAATATGGGTGTAACACACAAATTTCAAGTTTTACAATAAAAAACACAAAAAAATACACAAAATAATATTTATTGATTTAAAAATAAACGGGTACAATCCTTTGTGATTTAGACCAAATAAATCAATGAACCTCTGATTCAATCTATAAAAAAGTTAGAATATGACGGCTGCTATAACTTGTTGTCTAAACGACCCCGATTGATAACTTCATTATTAGAACTCTGAGTTCATTTATATTTGACAATTCTTAGTCAATTTACATTTTCAATGTTGTTAAGGAATTAAAGAGTTTAGTTATTGTAAAACTCTAGTTGAATTGAAAGTTATTGTATTTGATTAACATAGGTCTTTTATATCAAATAAAACTACTATTAGAGTTATGAGTTTTAATATGAATAAAAGTTTTAGGTTAGAATTATTATCATATCAAAAGGCTAAAATACTTTTAAAATTATATACTACTCATATTGATTACTTGAACTTTGAATAAATATATGTAATATGAATTTGGTATTTCTAATAAGGCTAGACCCATCAAGTATGTTGAAATTCTAATAATAACAATAATAAAAACAAATCGTTTTTAATTTGTTTAATTTTTGTTGTTATTTGGCTAATTTATTATTTTCAAAAAATTTAAAATTTTAATGAATAAATCAAACACATTATAATGACAAGTATATTCTTTTTAAAAAATTTAAATACTTTTTTAAAAAAAATTAAAAAGTAATTTTATTTTTAAAAAATAATTTTTATTTTAAAACTTTAAATTATGAATATAGAGGATCTCATCCTAAAATTAGACTTTAAATCCCGTAAAACTTAGGACCGGTCCTAAATAGACCCAACAATGTATATCAAACTATCCAATAATATAAATATAAATTAAAAAATAAATAATAAAATAAAATAAAAATTTAATCTCATAACTATTAATTAATTATGAAAAATCTAATTTCTTTTGATCTTATACAAACATGTCCGAAAAACCGCCCCAGATAACTGCTACTCCCACACGCTTCGCATTGCCGACAGCTCACTCACGTGCCACCACGTGCCATGTTTCTAAAATTAGTTTGGGTGTACACTTCTCTTACTCACCACCTCTGATCTGCGCCACGTGTACACTTTGAAATGGAATCTACGCATCCGGGCGTTCTTTAGACCCATCCCCTTCACGGAATCTGAATTACTCGGCCCATTTTCCTACGCGAGTAATTATTTGGTGCTTATGAAGTTTTATGTACCAAATTTACGTAGTGATTCTATTTAATATGATAATAATAAATTTTATAATAAAAATATAATAATTTATTTTTATTAGATAGTTAAAAAATAAATAATAATATATATTATATAAATTATAATTATTTATTTATTAAAAATATTACTCAACATAGCCGACATAATATTTCAAAGTATCTAATAATTTTTGAAAGCATGTAGTGTGATGTGAGAGAGGGAGAATTGAAAACGGAAAAGGACATTGTTGAGAAATTATTTTTTTATGAAATAAATAGTATATTTAAATTGTTATTGTCATATCAAAAAAATTTTTATTAGTGTTTCAAGTATTATAAATTAAATTATTAATATGTTTTCTTTTATTGAATGATATTTAGTTGAAGTAAAATAATTTAAATATAATTAGTACATTATTTGATTTGACATTTATAGTAATTTATATCTATACTAATATATAAAGATAGAGCACTTATTTGGTATTTTTTTAAAAATGAAGTAATGTAAATTTTTAATTATTAAAATATTTTGAGTTACTTTTATTTTTTTCAGGATCATCAAACTTTTTTTTTGTCATTTTATTTTAAAATTATAATTACTCATAATTTAAAAATTATTTTAATTCTTAAATACACACTTTGCACACTTATACACGTGTGCTAACCGCTAGTAATTTTAGTTGGACTAAATTTTTTCATGTACAATAATGTTCATAATAGTTTCAAGACTAATTAATTCACACTCCACTCCATGGGATTGGAATAATTTCCTAACGAGTTTGTTAAGTTAGTTGAGAGATTTTCAAAATTTGTTCTAAATTTTCTTCAAACATAGGATCATATGAGACAATTTTTAAATAATTTTATCTCTCATTTCTTATATTGCATTTGAATACATGGCCTTAAGCTTCCGTTTAGATCGAAAGATTTGAAAAAAAAAAAAAGAAAGAAAGAAAGAGATTGGAATGAAAAAAATAGTTATAATACTATTTAAATTATTTTTAAGAAAAGAAGAAAAAGCAGATGAAAAGTTAGTAAGGGGAGACTTGATTATTTTAAGTGGTTTTTTCTCTCTAAAATTGAAAAAAAAAAGTGAAAGTGGAGAGAGAAAAGTAATTAATTTTATAATGTTAATTATAATATTTTTATGTTTATATTAAACACATTTTTTCTTTCATTAATTATTATTAAACAAATAAGAGGAATGAATTAATATTCTCTTTTCTCTTTTAAATAATCAAACAAAATGAGGGATGGTTCACACCTTTTTTTTTTAAATTCTTTTATCTTTCATTTCTTTTATAATTAATATTTTTCTTTTTTTCTTTTTTTTTCTCATGCATAAGTAATAATTTCTTTCATTCTTTCTTTTTTAATCCAAATGATTTAAATTATCAAAATAAATCTATTTTAAACTCAAAATTAGCGCAGACCAATCAAAAGATACTTGTATAACTCTATGCTTGGCCTAGTTTTTTTTTTGAATTTCTTGGCTTAAAATTTTTAAAAAAACTTATTTATTTGGTCTTTTATTAAAATTAATTAATTTTTTTTACATCTTTTAATATTTATTTTTTTAAAAGCTAAAAAATTTACAAAAAATTAAACCAAACACACGCTAAATTAATTCTAAAAAACTATTACCAATTAAAAATTTTCAAACTTAAAAACTTTAGAGCCAACAAACCCCCGAAATTTAACCACTGAAAAAGAAAACTGAAAAAATGTAATTATATATTACTCCCAAAGAAAACTCAAGCATTTGCTTCTCCATTCAAAAGGAAGGAGAATTGGGTTCTCCGCTTTGGTTCGATTCTCCATTTCAAACATCCCCTTGTTTCTCTCTTTAGGTTTTTCCTCTCTCTCTCTCCACGCCTCGTTGCGAAAGCGCTACTCTGTAAGTGTTATATTGATATCATTGGTGTCTTGTTAGTTGTTTTGATCCTATTTATTATATCAAAAATCAATTCGGTTTCAATTGAGGGTTATAGACATTTGTAAGGAGATGATGCGATTATCTGATTTCTTAGCTATATCTGTACATAGTTATGTATGGGTGTATCAAATCGTTGTCTGAGAATTTCCAAATTTTGGTGTGAAATTAAGTTCAATAATCAAATCTAAGAAGAACGAATATGAGTATGCATATTGGATCGGACACTCAGTGTCAGATATTGTGGAACACTCTTGAAAATCGTATTTAACACTTTTTGAATGTATTTTAATTAAGAAATTAATTTATAATATCTGGCAGTTTTTTGACTGTCTGTTAACACATCGATGATCATAGATGGACCCAATTGCGGGGGGGGGGGGAGAGGAGGAGGCGGATGGAGCCGGCCGTCTTCCCAAGATTTTGAAAAAACTCACTATTATAATAGTATTAGATCAAAATATTTCATA
>JAULJZ010000007.1:7782954-7794256 GCA_032270985.1 Heliamphora pulchella
TTATGGACTTCACATCTAGCTTCGATACTTGTTTATCAGATTGGAAGGTGCTTACTAGTGCTGATTTTTACTGCATGTGTATTTGCAGTTTATGAATAAAGTTCTTTATGCAAGAGAAGGTGCTAAGAGTATAATGGACAGGACATTTGCAGATTTTCCTTGGCAAATTAGAGTGGAGGTGGATGGGGTTGAGGTAGAAGTCCCCGAGGTGGGTTTGCAGGCTGCTTAACTGTTCGTTTATGTAGAACTCATGGTATCTTCTCAATAATCAATGGTATTCCAGTTGAGATATGTTATTTGGTCCTCTGAACATGATTGAATTGGACATCAAGTAGTTATGAATGCTACAAGTTTCAAGAGATACTAAATCTCAGCTTTTATTTGTTCCTAAATGATACTTTGTCTCACCTATTTCTTTCTCAAATTCAACATTGCATGGATTCTCCTATACGTATGAAGCATTCGTGTCAGATACTTAACACTTGGGTAAGGGTATGGATTGTGTTCGGAAAATGGGTAATATATAGAAAACGTGTAATTGCAATTTGCTACATAACTTTGTATAGAACTCTCATATTATACGTGAAATGCTACATGACACCTTGTAAGGTTCATTTATCCTAGAATATGAAAGAAGTTATGTTACATGGACTCTTCAAAATGTTTGAAATACCCGTGGTTGTGTCCAATACTCGACACTTTGATAAGGGTATGGAATGTGTCTAGTATGACATCTATTCAACAATATATTTAATAATTCAAATTTACCATATAATTATGCATAAAAATTGCTTATTATGCATGAAATGTTGTATGATACCACCATTTTATCGAATAAAATAAAAGGTTATTTTAAGAAATATGAATATTTTTTTCCGTTCCTATATCCTAGGATATGAGATTAGATTACCTAAATCCATGTAACATAGAAAAGAAGTTTATTAAAAAATTGTGAATATTTTCACGATATGCTAGTCTTGGGATGTGGGAGTTAGATGAACCCAGCACATAGGCACACATCCACACTTGACAACCATGCCTGAGTCTATGTAATATAGCTCCTCAAATTCATTCTTGTTCTATATTTTAAGAGATGCTTTTGTTTTATTGCATAATTATAATTGCTGGCTTCCATATTCTTTAGTTTCTTACCCTTAATTCCAATTTTTCAATTTTTTTTTTCCAATTTTATCTATAGACATATTTTTGCTGACTTGTTCCAGTTTTGGAAATTTCACAGAAGCCACCAATCTGTCCACAGTATAAAATTTTGCTCTGAAACTTTGCAGGATGCAGAAGGCGTTCTTGTTGCTAATATTGGAAGCTATATGGGTGGTGTAGATTTGTGGCAGAATGAGGATGAAACTTATGATAATTTTGATCCGCAATCTATGCATGATAAGATACTGGAGGTTGTGAGCATATCAGGGACGTGGCATCTAGGAACGCTTCAGGTAAGTTGTATCACCAGCTTATTCTTCGGTTTGTATCCTTTTATGTTTCCTTCCTTCAATTTTGTTGTTTTTCCATGATGCTCTGGTGGTATGCTTTACTTTTTGTTTAGCTCATACTTCAGCAAGGCACGAATAGGCTGGTGCTTATCAGCCTGGTGCTTTGTTTTTTTCTTTTTCCCCTGCTTTCAAACAACCCACTCTTTAAGATATTCTTGCTTGATAGAATTATGTCCTGGTAGCGTTAATAGTTACATTACTTGTCTCAACTCAGACTAGGACCTGTATATTAGTTTGAATTTTCACGTTACTTTTTAACTAATGCTTTTGCACTTTTATGAAATGCTGTTTTGTGTGTTACAGGTGGGGCTTTCCCGGGCTCGAAGGCTTGCCCAAGGGCAGTCAATTAAGATTCAGCTATTTGCTGCACTGCCTGTTCAAATAGATGGAGAGCCTTGGTCTCAGCACCCATGTACATTGGCCATCTCTCATCATGGCCAGGTTCTCTTCTTTCTTTTTTTTATACAGCATGAAACTGATGCTCTATTTATCGGATGTTATCGAAATTCCTCTTCCCGTGATGAAATATTTTTTAGGTGAATTCTCTAAAAGATACTGAAACTAATGGCATGCCACAATTTGTGATTTTTAGGTTAAATATCATTTTAAGTTTTTAGTATCTTGTAGGTCTGAGAAACCAATTGACTGTTCTGCTTCATTTCTGGTTTTGTATTGTCTAATGCTCCTGGTACTAAGAAAAAACAACTTCGACCAGTAGTAATGGAGGCGTGCGAAGGTTTCTTGGTCCCTCGAGTGCAAAGGCAAAAGGGCGCTTGACTAGAATACCTAATTCTTGAAATGATGGAATGTCCCGCGGTTATGCATTTATACTTTTGTACGGTTATACAAGGTTGGCAAAGGAGAAGGAATTTTAGTTTCAAAGTAGACAAATGATTTGCAGGTTTATGTTTTACAGCTAAACACTAACACGAAAGAATAATTTTGGCATTTACATGTTCTCTTCTCTTGTGTGCTATGCATATATGTGCATCCATATACGTCCCTAACCCATGTTAACTATCAAGATATGTTACCATGTGACCTTTGGTCCAATGGTATAGGTGTTTGTCTCCAAAGGGGAGGTTAGGGGTTCAAGTCTTGCTAGGAGCAAAGTGTGGGTATAATGGGTGTGTGAGTTTAGCCGTTCAAAAAAAAAAAAACTATCAAGATATGTTAAAGTGGAGTTATTTGCTATCAAGCCTACAACTCTTTCGGGCATCAAACATTAAATGCATCTCAAATTATATCAGCACAGACAAACTCTGAACGGCTTATTTTTTTTAGTGTGACAATCTGAGTTTCGCTTTTTTAATCACCGCGCAGGCCTTCATGTTGAAAAGGGCAGCAGAGGAACCTCTTGGTCATGCAGCGGCCATTATCACCGATGTGCTCGAGAATGCTGAAACGAATCACGTGATTACTGCAACACAGAAACGAGCTCTTCTTCAAGAAATGGCGCTGAAGTTGTCCTAGAATTTGTGCCTGCCCATGCCAAATCTAGAAGATAGTGTTCAGGGTTTGAGCTGCAGCTAGTTATTGGAGAGTTTGTGTCCTCATTTTACGTCACGGTTGGCCTCTCTATTTCATCTGTATTATTGCTGCTAGCTCAAGCTTCTTGTATATAAAACTTGATTGATAACAAAATCAAGACGACACTTTCGTGGCGGCTTCATACAAGGTAATATTGGATAAAAATATGTGCGCACCTTCTATGAGAATTGATGAGATCCTCTCTAAGATCCAATCCACTCAATACTCTTCAAGATTATTGTGGGTTAGGAGTGGGCCTACAACAATTATTTGAAATGTTTATTTCGTAAGTCATGCCAAAAAGATGATTCACGATTCATGTTAAAAATTAGTGTGATTGGACATCGCTAAGTTCATGAACAAATTGCATTTTGTTTTGTGTTTGAGCGTGAATTGTTCATTTTCATTAAAATTGTTTATTTTTTTAAAACAAAATGAACAGTTCATGCTCAAACACAAAACAAAATGCAATTTGTTCATGTACCTAATCGTTGTCTAATTAAGCTACGTTTTTTAATGGATGATCTTCTCTGCAGAACTTGTAAAATGAACGGTTCGGATTAACATTGTGGGCTCACCTCAAATCCACAAAATGAAATCTTGAGAGATCTTGAAGAAAAGGAGTCTAGCAAGGAGCACCCCTATTAGAAATGGGTTGGTTTTTTGTGTTTTTTTTTTTAATTAATTTTCTTTTGTTTTATTTTCTTTTTTGGTTGGTTGTTGTCTGGGTACTATGTGGCTGTGGGAATTTGGCAATAATGAATAGATGGCTTGTTGTGTAAAATTATTTGTTTCATCTTCTTACATGAATCAGATTGATTGAGAAGTCTAGGGAATGAGACTGCATTTGAAGAGGGGAAAAAAAATGAATCAAACTGGTTGAGAAGTTTGGGTAATGAGACTCCATTTGGGGAAAAAAAATGGAATCATTTCTGTGGTTTATGGGTCTGATATAAACAGAAGCATTGGCTTTAGGTTGAAAGTTTCAATGGGCAATGAAAGAAAAAACTATGTATTTTGAGGAGTACTACTGTACTAGAAAGTTCCAACAAGCAGGTCTTGCCACTAAGGTTGTGTGTGTTGTGTAAAATTGAATTAGGGGTTGTAGAGAGAAGGAATATGAGGTTTTATATAAGTTTATATATATATATATATATATATATATATATTATGAGATAATAAATAGAATTATATATCTTGTGCTATTATTTGTATTATATTAGTATTAATGGGATAAAAAATCAGATAAAAAATTCATCTAATGAATGAGAAATTTTCAATACTATGCATGGGTGCCAAAGTATCCAATTGGGAGGAAATTCAAAGAAACAAAATCTTATGCTAGGATGTCACCAATTCTCTAATGAATTTGGATTATTTGTTATGCAATTATTATATAATGCATCATCCAACGACTAAGATGAGCGATAACTCATTTTTTATTAGATTACATCTAATATTTCTCTGTGCAAACATATTACATTATATCACAACTTGTGTTGTGGTGAGATGAGTGTTGTGGTGAGATGAAGGCAATTATTATATAATGTGTTAGATAATAATGTATCATCTAAGGACTAAACATGAGCGATAACTCAATTTTGATTTGATTATATCTAATATTTCTCTGTATAAATGTGATTTGTTTTAAATCAAATAAGAAAAAAGTTTACTTAGTGAATTATAAGGGTCATTTTAAACCAAAAGACAAAAAGTTAAAAAAACTTTGATTTAAAGTCACTTTAAGTCAAGAGGCAAAAAATTTTAAGCTTGTGTTTGGTTTAGTTTTTTTTTTTTTAATAAATTTTTGGGTTTTTTTACAAAAAAAAGTAAATGTGAAAAGATGTGAAAAAATTAATTAATTATAATAAGAGGTCAAACGAATGGGTTTTTTAAGAGGCAATTACAGTTTATACAATATTGATCTTGTTTGATAGATTTTGATAAGTAAATTATAAAAATATAATTTTTATGAAAAATGAATGTATAATAAAAGTTCTGATAAGTATATAAAAGTATTTTATAAAAACAAAAGGCTAAATGCCTAAAAATTAGTAAATAAAAAGGCAAAAAGTCAATGTTAAGAAACGATATTTAAATCACTTTTTAGCTTGAAGCAAAATGATAAAAAAAATTCAGCTTAAAATCAATTATCAAACGAGATTAATAACATGACATCATGCTAATCGCCACTTACTGTTGCTTACTGGATGATAGATAATAAAATAATAGAGATAATTTTTTTTAATATTAATATATTTTTGAACGTAGAATATACTAATTTTGCATATATTAATATACTTTATATATATATATTACCACCAAATAAATGGTGATTAGCATATTCCTAATCATAGAATAATATTACACTTAACCTGTGCATAGTTTTCGTTCATTGTTTACTGTCGTACACTTCTAACCATTAAATATCAATAAAGCTCAAATGAGCCTCATTTAAACTAATTAAGGATCATAAAATTATGTGTTCAGCCACGTCGTGTCAAAAAGACAATTTTATCGAATGACGATGGTGTTTAGTATTGCTAAAATTAGTATCTTATAAATTATAATTTGTAAGAAAAATTTTGAGTATTTAATAAAAATTGTCACTTGTAGTTAAAATAAAAAAAAAGTAATTATAATTTATAGCAGAAGTTATGAATACTTAAAAAAATATATAACTTATAATTAAAATTGGTAGTAAAAAATTAAAAAAATACTAATAGGAACTTTGCAGAACACCGACAATATGTTCTATGGTTATAATTGTCAACCAACGGTGACACACGAACCTAATTTAACGTGCATTAATTGTAGGCCAATGAACTTTAGATTTAGCCTAAGTCAACGAGATGGTAGAAAATACTAATAGTGTCATGCGAGTCGTTTAGGTATAAATGTTCCAGAATGTGGAAGCATGAAAAATTAAGTTAGAGCTCAACAATTAAGTACATTAAAGGACTCGTTAATTTGAGTGTATCACATGCAACATATCGAACACTATAAATAGAATGAGCAATTGAAAATAGTAATAATTTGTGAGTACCCACTATAAATAGAATGAGTCATTGAAAATAGTGGTGAAAAGTAATAATTTGTGAGTACCCATAAACACAACTAATGAATTTAAATATATTTATTAGATCTAAAGTGTTGTTCCAAAGGCACCTTAACTTGTGCTCCAAGAGCACTTGTTAGCATTTGCCTTATGTTTTTATCTAAAAATTACTCTTCCATGTATTACTAACTACAAGACTAAAATATAAAATTACTACAAAATAACCCCCATTTATCTGAGAAATTACAGATCTATCCCACCACCCCACATTCCTCTTGTGGAAGTCACAATATTTTGAAAAGGTTTAGATTGCCCCTGTTTACCATTCCAGCGAGGGAATCAATTTTAACTAAAATTTCATGTTTGCCAATAACAGTTTAACAAAGACTAACAACCGCCATTGATAGTCTATTTTAACAACATTGGTTGCTTCATCATTATCCGCTTCGAATGATTCACACTTTTCGTTCAATTCTCTTTTTTCAAACGGGTCTCTCTCTCTCTCTCTCTCTCTCTCTCTGGCCTTGATCGTTTTAGTCTGCGTGATGATAGTTTTTCTGTGAATATTCCACTGGATGATTGGGAGGACTACTTCCAAAATAAACGGGAAAAGGAGGACTCAAGAACAATTCTTATTGACTCGACCCATGAATCCGATGCTGGAACACCAGAACATAGAGTCCATCAAGAAGACAATGCTCATGCACGAACACATTTTCAGACAGCAGGTCTCTCTCTCTCTCTCTCTCTCTCACACACACACACACACACACAGGGTCGTTGCCCCCACAAAATCACTGATTTTTCCTTTTAGTTTGTAATATTAGGTTAGGCACTTTTTCTACAGTGTTTAGGAATTTTAATCGAGTCCTGGGCCCGGAACAACCTTAAAAGTTAGTTTTTTTGGTTTTTTTTGTTTTAGCATTTATAGTTAAAGAATTAAACAGGGTTCAAAGTAGATTACTTGATAACTTAATTTTTAAGTTAATTTTTTAAAGATTAGTTATTTGAGTAAAAATCTAATTTTTTTTATTTTTTGTTCAAAATTAACAAATTTTTCTTTCTATATATTTAATACTAATAAATATGTGTAGTTGGTAGTGATAGTAAATAGTAATATTATGGTAATCACATTTGGATACATGTGATGTGACATTTTATGTATGGTCCTTATGTCATGTTATGGACCTACCATTTATTTCTAACCATCATACATAAGATGCCATATCACATGGTATTTAGCCTATATTTGGACTAACTTTTTTGTAAGCTTTTTGGTTTTTTAACTTTTTTTGTAAACAAATAAATATAAAAATATATAGAAAAAATCAGCTAAAGCCAAACAAATAGGCTTTTAAGCAAAAATAACTTCCAAAAAAACTAGTTCAAACATAAGCTAATTAAATATGGTCACCAAAACATGGTCACCATAGTATTATTGGGTAGTAAATAATTTATGAATAAGGAATATTATTGTATTTTAAAGTGGTGAGAGTTTGAATAGAATATTCTAAGAGTTTGTATTTTAATTTAACTTTTAAATTTTTTAGCTTTTTTGAATTTTTACCAATCAGACAACTTTGGCATTTTAATATTTTTAGCCCAAAAAAAAAAGCCAAAAATGCCAAGTTACCAATCAATCAAGGCCTTTTAAAGTCATATTGATTTGTATTTTTCTTTTTATTTACTATATTCAATTCTTTCTCAATTTTAAGTTCAGCTACAATTTGTATTACGCATTGTATGCTAAAAATTTATATCACGTTATTCTGATAATGTAGCAACTGCTCCTAAATTTCTGTTTTTGGCCGGTGAACATTTCGCTCTTAGTTTACGTTTGGTTTAGTTTTTTTTAAAAGTTTTTTTGCTTAAAAATATTTTAAAAAATTCACTAATTTGAACTAAGTTAACTTTTTTTATATCTTTTTATATTTACCTTTTTATAAAAAAATAAAAAAATTTTAAAAAAATTAATCCAAACAGAAGCTTAGCAATGCGCATTTCGCACTGCTCTAACTGAATACATTACTGTGCATTCTTCGTCTAATGCCACTAAAGGTACGTAATCATGATTTAAAAATTTATTGTTTGTTTGGTTTTTGTGTGTTTCCTTTTGACTCAAATCTTATGAACTTCTTCCATTTTAAAATATATATATATATTTTAAACACATTACATGTAGGCAAAGCAATTATTTGGGTGCCTAATTGCTGACCTTCTAGCCCATATCATCATTATCATCATCATCGTGTATAGAAAGATCATATTAATCTCCTAAAATAAACAAAAAACACTCAATCTTTGAGATATGTATATATGATCATTGTTTTAGATGGGCCATCATCGTTAGGTATAAAAAAATTATATTAATCCTTTAAAATAAATAAAGAGACCCAAGTCCTTGTGATATGACATATCGTATATATATGATCATTATTTTAGATATGTCAATTTATGTGTATATTTCTGATTATAATTGTTGTAAGTGTGACCGACTTCACATAATAAATTTACATACTACTAAATTTTAAAATTAACTAATTGTTCATACTTTGCTTCTTTTTAGGATTACGGCAAATACGCTGCAAAACAATTTCATTACATAAGGTAGCAAACATGTGAATTATTTTACAATTTTAAATAATAATAGTGTAAATTTTGTTTGGCTAATGTATATGAAGTGTTTTTTTTTTTTTTTTGATATGGTATATGAAGTGTTTGAATAAATATATAGTAGTTTAAATTTTAAATTTTATTTTTTTGTAAGTTATTTTATAATATTTATTTTAATTTTTACGTAATTCGAGTAACACGCATCGCGTGTGCCCAACCGATAGTACCAAATTATGTGAAGAGAAAAAAAAAATTCAACTTTTTTTTGAGTGAAAGCCTTTTAATCTATTACCATAATGTCTTTTAACTGAAAAGTCAACTTATAACCCAAATAAGTTTTTTTTTTTTTCCTTTAAGCACCTATAAATTCTACCAGCTTAAAATAATTTTAAGCAAAAAAACCCCTATTTAAACCGTATTACCAAACAACCATAAATAATCCAATTGATAATGCATGCTTCTCCAACACATTTTGTGTTGCTGGTTTTAGGCCATTTGATTTATCAGTGCCAACATGTTAATTTCACAAACCATATTCCTTCAAATTAAGGTCTTTTAACCCTAAGAGTTGGGCTAGCGGTTAAGACTTGTGACTTGGAAGTTTACGCTCTCCTGGGTTTTAAGTTAAAATTTTTTTAGATTTTATTAATTTTTTGAAACTAATTCATCGGTTTTGCCTTCGTTTTAATTAGCCAATGTAAGTAGACGATGAGATTAGTCTCATAAGAATTAGTTAAGATATGCATAAACTGATTCAGACACCCTGAAATATTTTTAAAAAAATCAAAGTCTCTAAAAGTATACATTTTTTTTAATATTCTAATTGTGTCTTTTATCTCACTCAATCATGCTTTCTGAACGCACCAAGCACGTTGTTTCTGAACTTTAAAGCTTTCATTTTATACCCAAAATGGTAAAATTCTCGTGAGGACCCAATAATCACATTCAAGGCCATCCAATCACCCACTGAGGTCCTGTTTGAGCCGCCTAAAAACTTAGTTTTTTAACTTAAAATTCAATATTTAAGTTGTACTATTTGGTATTTCAAATAATTCATCAACTTTTTTTATTTTTCTTAAAAATAAAACTATAAACATTCCAAACAATTTAAGTGGAATCGCTATAATACCTTTAATAAAAAAGTCAATTTTACAAAAAAAAATAAGAAAGCCAACATGTTATACAAGCACTATAGCCTAAAAATAAAAAGTTAATGCATATTAAACATTTTAACAAAAGATGAAAAAAATTTAAAAAATTATCGTGTTTAAAATGTATATAAGTTTTTTTTTTAAAAAAATACAAAAATAAGGTTAGTTGACTTTTTAGAGAAACTAAACCGTATAATTTAAAAGCTGAATTTTTATAATAAAAAACAAGTTTTTAGATACCCCATTGCTAATTTAATTTTTATCTTCCTCTTTTTCTTTAAAAAAAAAAACTATACGTCTAGAAAATCAAGTTTCTTATAGAATATTACCATTTTCAGTTTTTAATTCTCTTTTTGGATATTTTCTTATATTTAAGCTTTCCACTCAATAAGGGTGTAATTTTGCCCCGAGACCCGTGGATGGCCCGAAACCCGAGCACTGTGTGGCCCAGTTCGGCCAAAGCCCGAGCATGAACATGTAATTTTTGGGCTTGAGCCTACTCAAAGTTAGTGAACTAGGCTGGGCCGTTGGCCCTCCCGGTCCATAACCCGCCATTTTTCCCTCAAATGGTTTTGTTCAAACTTATTACATTTAATTATTAAATTTATAAATTATAATAAATTAATAAACTTATAATAATATAAATTATAAACTTATAAATTAATAATAAATTAACAGTAAACAAATAAAATAATAAGTTATAAACTTATAATAAATAATTAACTAGTAAACTTTAAAACAATGAACTTAAAAATAAATAAACAAATAAAGTAATAAAGTAATAAGTTAATAATTTAATAACTAATAGTAAACTTTAAATTATAAAAACTAATAAACTTTTAAATAAACTAATAAATTAATTATACATAAACTTACAAACTAATAAAATCTAATACTAATAAAATATAACATCTTAATAATAAGTAAATAATAAACTAATAAGTAATAAATAATATTATAAACTATAAATTTATGACTAATAATAAGATTATTAAACAAAAAAAACAAAAAGCAAAAAGTAACAAAAAGCAACAAAAAAAATAAAAAGCCCGCCTAGCTCGGTCCTTGGCCCAGCCCGAGGTCCGAGGCTGAAGTCCTAGTCCAAGCCCGAGCCCAAGCCCAGTACCCATAGGACCTGGGCCAACCATTGGACAAAAAGTCCGATCCACCCCAAAAATTTGACGTGAGCCCGCCGGGTCCAAGCCGAGATTGGCCCTACTGAAGCACGACTGAGCGGGGCCAAAATTACATGCTTATCTCTCGTGAAGAATTTGCAACAGGGAAGGTGAACCTAAGTCTCCTAGGTGGAACCATAGGGATGATAATTTTTTTCATTCCATTTTATTATCGTGTGCTTTTTGTAAGTTTTTTTTTTGTCCTGGATAACAAACAAGATGTAGATGGTATTTACTTTGTTCGCTCTATTTTTTTTATTCCGT
>JAULJZ010000007.1:7794356-7834071 GCA_032270985.1 Heliamphora pulchella
GTCAATGACTATTCTCGATTTGCATGGGTGGGGTTCATGAGAGAAATGTTTGATGCATACGGATGCTTTAAGACTGTCTGCCAGAAAATTCAAAATGAAAAGGGTTATCCCATCACCCGTGTAAGAAGTGATCGTGGGAGAAAATTAGAAAATTCTGACATAGAGAGATATTGTGATGAAAGAAGAATCGAACATGAATTCTCTGTTCCTCGAACCTCCCAACAGAATAGTGTTGTGGAATGAAAAAATAATACCCTTCAAGAAATGGCTAGGGTCATGATGCATACAGAGAGTTCCTAGGAATCTGCAACTGTTACGGTTCAGAGGAGAAAAAGAGGAAAAAGATGGATCAGAAATGAGGAGGAAAAGCATCGCAAATAAAGAAAGAGGGAAAAGAGGTCACCTCACATTGGCCCAAGATGGGGATATGCCAACCATATTTCGAGCGTCATCAGAAACAGAAAGGCAACACAACCCCCAAATCAGGCATCGAAACAGATCAAGAAAACAAGGGCAAAATTGTCCAATCACCAAGGATGAAACGGCCACGCTTGATTAATAGGGGTATGTACAGATTTTACAAATATGTTCTAAGCTCACTTTCTATCTTCTCAAATTTCTGGGTGGAGTGGGAACTACTCAAAACAGTCAATAAATTGGCCACTTTTTTTTCGGGGGGGGGGGGGGGGGGGATTGTGGACTCCTACTCCCCCCTTTCTGCTAATTCTTACTGCTCAACCATTGTGGGCATGTTCACAGCTCTTCAATGGGCTCAATCTCACTCCTTTACGCATATTTTTATCTATTTTTGAACATTCCGCAAAGGACATACCAGTTCCACCAGCTCCAGTATCTTTTTGACTTCTGTTGTCTCTGCTCATCTGTTGCTGTCAGGTTTTGTTGGGATAAAGCAGGACCTTTCAAGGGCTCCTCTTGCTCTTTTCGCTTGTTTAGTTTAGTGACCTATGAGTCCGGTGGAATGTTTCGCAGATGGCTAATCGGGCACTGCCAGTGTACGAAAACTATTCCAATCTTGTAGTCAGACAGTGTGCTCCATGCGACAATACATAACCCAACAGCTTCAGCAGCTCGACAGCTTCAGCGGAATCACACACGCTTTGATCAATTCCTGCATAACAGGTCATTTTATAAACTCATTCTAAGTAAAAGCCATCTACATGAACAAATCACAGTAAAGCACTGATTAAATTTCAGCTTCCAAGCAATAACCCCAACGTGAAACAAAATCTGCTCACAGAAAATAGACGAGGCAGTAGCAAAGCTGAGAAGATAGTAAGCGAGGCATATTCCAAATTCAAACTTGAAGTAGTCCTTTATTTTCATGTGCATATAAATAGGAATACCACTTCTAAAACAAGGGAGTCCAAAGAAGAATTCTCTAACTATATACATCGTATCAGAACCCAAATTGTGGTCTCTATCTGAAATGTATGAATGAGGGGACGGACTACTAGATATGGGAGGAGGGGGGAATTGACAACCGAAGACTGTACAGTGTAATTCCTTTGGCAGCATAATCAAGGTATTAAATAGCGGCATCGAGGTATGTATAATATAAAACATGAGGAGACCAATAAACCAAAAACTATTTAAACTAAAAATACATCAATAAGATTTAAAAACTGTGCTTACAATTGCAGCTTTCAGCATCTCCTACCTTCCCAGAGCAGGCTGTCTAATTCAATCCTAAGATGCGCGTCCCACTCCACGAGGCATTTTCTTCGATTCAGCTGCAACAAAAACAGTATTAAACAAAACAGTACTACCAGCTTACCAAAAGATAAAAGATAAGCATGTTACTAAATAGCATTTAAACTACTTACATTTACAATTTTTTACATTAAAAATATTTTGTATTTCAATACCAACTTAGGCATTTCATTATTAGTAATTAAATTCGGTATTTGTCAAGAATTAAAGATGTAAAGCCTATCATCAATTCAAACTAATACCACAACTGTCGAGAGAGAACTATCCATCGAAAAACTTATTGTCTATATCTTATGTATGCAAGATGTTTTCACTAAAGAATGTACAATATCTAATATGATGTATAAAGGGTTGTTAGGACAAGTTTTACTACATGCTCCTTTGTATCAGAGCAAATAGCAAGATTTACAACAGGGAGCAGAAATATGTTAGATTTTGTTAGGTAATTTATATTATTGTATTTTCTTTTCTTTGACTCTTCCCGAGTACAGTGTGTTGAGGAAGAAGTCAAGTGGAGAATTGCAGCTTCTACCATTTAAAATTCACTGCAAATTGCAATCGTATCACCTCTAACATAAATTTCTTTGAAACTTCACAAGAGAGTTTTTTATTCTTTTTTTTTTTACTTTCAAAGGCTTAAGATGTAGAGATTACGACAACAATACAATTTTGGTAAATTAAATGTTTTGCTATATTAAAATGGAAGATATCCCAGCTTTTATTAGCCACAAGATTTCTAAGCAAGCCATATTTAAACTGATTTAATTCCAAGCATAATGCTTTACACACAACTGAAGCATAAAAAAGATAGCAATGAGAGAGTGTGTGTGAGAGAGAGATAGAGAGACAGGGAAAGGGGGGCGGGGGACATACAGTCGTTCACATCCTTCAACTGATAATAGTGCGGAGCTATTTCCACCAACCAGTCAGGTTTCAATTCAGTAACCTGCAATCCAACCTCTCAAATCAGTCTATACTGGACGAAGTACAACTGCTGAATAACCATTGCATAATGAAACTAATACTTATCCTCAAATACAATGGGAACAAAAATAAAATAGGAATCAAAAAAATGTTGACCTGCCGCATGTATTCCTTGGTTGTCAGAACCAATTCATGGTACACAACCCATCTTGGGAGTACCTATCAAGGGAAGGGAAGAAATTTTCAGTTCCATGCAAAATCACAACTGTTCTAGTTCATCAAAGTCATTTTCATTATTCAAAGCTATATAAGCGTGAATGACAGCAATCTATTATCTATGCATGAAAGAGTGCATATTTGCATACGTATGTGACATCATGAACAACAAGATTTGCGATCCTCATTTATTGTAGATTATAATCATGTTCTTTTGCCTATAAGGACATAATAGCTACAACGGGAGTGACGGGCTTTTGGTGGTTGAGAACTCCACCCACACCCACCCACCCCCCCAAAAAAAAGAAAAAGAGGAGGAAAAAAAAATCCAATATATATATGCGAGATTCCCAGAAAGACATTGCCTGCAACAGAAGATACCATTCTAACATGACTCAAACCTCTAAGATGAGCATTTAAACAAAGGACCCAAGCAACCAATTAAAACAAGTCTAAAACAGTCAACTGGGGAAAAAACAGTTTCATCAAATTTAGCATATATCAGCAAATTTTACAACTATCAGCAAATTTTACAACAATAAGCCATTTAATGGTTTCCAGCCAGGCTACAAGACACAGGAAGTTCAAAGATATCTTCATTTTTGTTGGATGACTTCACGTATGAAATATAGGTAATTTATCCTTACAATAAGAATGTGTGAAAAATTCTGGAGGCAATTTTGTCATGCCCCCCCGCAGGTCACATTAAAGGTTACTTTGTCGAAGAGAGGAAAAAAAAAGACCATACAGATTTTATCTAATCTAGGTTCGGATCGAAGCTGAAAGCAAATATTATCTTAGCATCATCTCAATTTGCTGAACGTCAAAAAATCATATAACAATTTTCCAAATAAATCCTTACAAGCCCTTACATTTAAGGCAGAGATGATGCAACAGGCTTCAGGTTATGACCTCTCTTAATTAACCATATGGTCCACATCACTAACTGATAACAGATACAAGTCTTACCTGTGCTAAACCAGAAGTGGGGTGAATATAAACAGTCTGAGGATATTTAACTGTCCGATAGGATCCATTCTTCTGCAGCCTCGCAGAATGAGGGAAAAAGCCTGAATAACAATAAATGGAAAAAAGAAGAAATGACAAAGACATCAACTATAACACCAAACGAGGTACATCAACTTCCAGCCTTTGCAACCTGGGATTTGTATAATAACCTGCTGTTATAGCCTTCTTTATTCCATCCACATCATTGGAATTTGATGCCAGTTCAATTTCAACCCTCTCCAACAGCCCCTCCAATTGATCTCTTATGTCTCTTGCACGCTTCATACTCCTAACCTGAGAGGTGCAAACCACGAACATATATAAGCACCTTGTGAACTCATCTACAAACACCAAAATGAAGGTATACTTAAGAAGAGACAAGTATATGAAAATCTGTGGGCTGTTACTGTTAGTAATTAAAGAATTGTGAAATATCTTCATTCTTTACCCATGTCAGTATTAAAATCTTAAATATGGAGTACTCATCAAGCCCAAGGAAACATCATATCGTCATATTTGCAATGCCATATACTTGGGGGGTCACCACCGTATCTTGTTTAACCATGCTAATTGAAAAAATGACTTCACTTTCAAGTTTTAACATAATCATCGAATATCAACCCGCATTTTCATACTTGAGAGCCCAAGCTATTATAGTTACACCAAGAAACAGCATCTTAACTAGAATGGATCCAAGCAAGTAGTAATTATCATGAAGCACCTTTGGAATCAGATACTCTAAAAAGTCTTTAACATCTATAATGAAGCAAGCTTTAGTTTTAAAAAGATGCACATTATAATAGCATCCTGTAGGTTGCTCTGAACAAACATTAGCACGTTAACTATAAAGATAAGGGAAAAAACAGAACCACATACACAGAGATTCCACAACAAACCTGGATGTAATTCTCATAGCACCACTGCGTTGAGTAGTTGGTTTCTTTCCAGGAACTGTAGATCTGAAAAATAAATAAACACCAAGGTAAATCACTTACTTCAGAACAGGAGCCCAAGGACCACAAGGATATCTTTCATAACCTCACAAACGCTAGGATGTGCTACCATCCAGGTAGAACGCAACGAGAAGATCAACTATGACAATTTGCTTAACCGTATCTAACACTCCACCCACCCCAAAATGCATTGTAAGGACAGTTTGGACAACAGAAAAGTTGTCTAAAACTAAAGAATGTTTCAGGAATTCAAATTTGGATGGTCAAGATTAACAAGCACGGCTATCATGTCTCTGTGTCAGCGACGATGCTATAGCAGAAAAAAATACGGTCCTATGCCTAAACATACAGATAGATAATGATTGTGAAACAAACCTTAAGCAACGCAATATGATCACCAACATTCCCAATGTGAAAATTCATTCGGGCATTGTCAGCATGGACTTGTTTGTCCTTTGGCCGGTAAAAGATTGAGCTTCCAACTGAAAGCATAGCAGCAATTGATATGATTTCATCTGAGCATTGATATTTCTCGGATGCTACAATCATTTTAGATAACATGGGATCAAGAGGGAACTCTGCCATTCTTCTACCTACTTTCGTCAACTCTCCTAACTTATTCAATGCACTCAAAGCAAAGAGTAGTTCCAAGGCCTTAAGCAATGCTTCAGCAGGTGGTGGGTCCATAAAATCAAAATTCAATAGGTCGTGAATGCCAAGGCTCTTAAGAGTAAGAACAACATTTGCAAGGTTAGTCCGTTGTATCTCTGGAACAGTATTGTCATCCAAATCATTATAATAGTTGTAAGCTGTATACAACCGAAAGCATTTTCCAGGACCTGTTCGTCCAGAACGACCAGCACGCTGATTTGCCGATGCTTTAGAGATGGGAGTGACCAGTAATGACTCCATCCCAGTCCGGGGATTATACGATTTCATCTTGCAAAATCCTGGATCAATGACATACTTAATCCCATCAATTGTCAACGACGTTTCCGCTATATTTGTAGCAAGGACAACCTTGCGGGCCCCTTCAGGAGTGGATTCAAATATTTTTGCTTGCAGCTCTGTTGGAAGGTTTGCATAGATGGGGCATATGATGAGCTCCGGAATTTTAGTTCCAAGCCCCCTTGTCCTATGTTTTAGTATCTCTTCGGATGTTTCAATTTCCTCCTGCCCAGTGAGGAAGACCAATATATCACCATCACCAGGTTCTTGAGTCACATGGATCTGAAGAGCAGTAACAATAGCTGCATCCAAGTAATCAGCCTCTGGTGCTTTTGTGTAGTGTATCTCAACAGGAAACCGCCTACCAGGGATTTTAAAAATTGGAGCAGAATCAAAATAATCACTGAACTTCTCTGCATCAAGTGTTGCACTTGAGATTAGCAACTTGAGATCAGGACGAAACCGGGAAATATCCTGTCAATACATCCACACACCAAAAAAGAGAAAAAAGCTTGAGTCAGCCAATCAAATAAAAGCACAAAACTCCTACTAGCTTAAAAACGGCAAGGGGAAAAAAGTCCTTCCATCCCTTTAGGAACAAGGGCTTCCTGCACATGCAACAATGATGCCTGATTACATGATACAATTGGTCCCACAACTAAGTGGTTTCCATACTAAAACGACCAGTTATTATTTCTACAAGTATTGATGGTAGAACAGTTTCATGACTTTCTGTGCTTCTGATCCTCCATTGAAACAGCATCTAAGAGATTAAAATTAACCAATGAGGTTGGCAATGCCCACAAGATCGCTTAGGCTGTCTAAACTTCAGATCTCACCCAGTTTGTGGACATTGAGTGCAGGAATGCCACTTTTATGGGGAAAAAATAGTAGTGTACCGTGTACCAACAGTGAGACTAGATTTTTTCAACAGAAAACCTTTCAAGAATTTTGACGCGAAGGTTAAGAGTCTGTACTTGCCTTGACCAAACCAAACAAAATGTCGGTTGAGAGAGTTCTTTCATGGGCCTCATCCACCATCACCACACTGAGATGTTTTCCAGAGTCTAGTGCATCAGTCAAAGGATACAGCCTACACTGTAAGACAAGCTTTAAAACATAGCTTACCTGTAACCTGCAAGATCAGGTTCACCGAGAAATTCTCGAAGTAACATGCCATCCGTCATATATTTCACGACTGTCTTTTCTGAAGTGCAATCTTCGAAACGAATTGAGTAACCAACCTGGAAATGGAGGTCATAATTATTACAGTTGCCTATCTTCTAGTGGAAATTGGTAGCAACAGAAATCAAATATAATACCACAAAATCTGAAGCAGAACTATTTTACACTTGACCATCTAACAAGCGTTCATAGAAACCTCACGTGCTGAATATTTTAGAATTTTCAGCCCTAGAAAGGTTGATCATTCATGTACAAGATCTTATTACAGAAATTCCTAGGAAGCCAGATCACCATTGCTGAACAATGCTAAATTTGGCAGCAGTCTAGATGGGAATATAAATGAAGATTTCCACTTCTTTTAGAATCAAATTCTTTCTCAGCTGAAAATCTGAAATACTCAACTTCTACCACTCAAATAGCATATAGTTTACTGATTAAAACTAATAGATAAGCAGCTTAATCAGCTAATCAAATAAAAGCAAAATGCAGACCTCGTGGCCAAGTTTGACACCCATTTCTTGAGAAACTCGAGCAGCAACACTCATAGCAGCAACTCGCCGTGGCTGGGTACATCCAATCTGCAAAAAAGAAACATAATGTTCTTTTAACTCAGGCCAACAGATATTTTCGAGTTAAGCAGACAGATCTCCACCTGGACCGTAATGACCCCAAAGACCAAAAAGATATATGAGACTTAGTGACCAGTAGTTAATAGCTATTCTCTCTAATGTATCTACATTGCACAATTTGATATTAAAATGCAATCTTACATATAAATTAATTCACAGTACTAGAAGAATTTGAAGTTTTAGGATGTGCTGTAGTTTACAAAATTAAATAAATTCATATAATTATCGCAATATTCAATGAGCAATCTAAGTGAAAACCAAGAAGAAGAAGAAACCTTAAACACAGCACCTAGTTCATTTTTGACAAGTTCTATAACTCTTCAAGATCCATAAGTAGGATAATGGCTTATACAAGTTGACATAAATCGTAATAACTCTTTACATACTTTAGCATGTTTGGCTTCTCAAATGTGATTCATGACAGAGAAGACGAGCATTTACATAAGAATTGCTCATAGATAATAACACAACGCTCATGCAAAAGAGGTGTAACTTGAGGAAATGTTCTAGGGCACTTTAAGGACCGGCACAAAATGTCATAAAGAGGGCGATCAACACAAAGAAGGTAGACTCGACTAAAACTTTTCATGATGAAAACAAATCAAGTAACAACTAACAAGTATATTTGACCGAATTAACCCATATCTCAATAGGACTTCAGATTGAATAATAATTTAATTAACAAACTAATAAAAGCACCTCAACAAAGTACAGGAAATAACAGTAGGAAGAGTAAAATTTGAAAGCGTCAAACTTGCGATAGAATTGCCTGCAATTTATTGAATTGTTAGAAGCTACATATAAAGTCAAGGTGCTACTAGTTAATCACTAGGCAAATGCACATTTTCAATGGTGTTGGAAGTGCCACTACAACATTTCTAAAGCATTATGGCAAGTGTGAGTACCGCCCTCCGGGTACCACATGGGTCCCCACAGCAGCTTTTGAGGCACAGCAGGGCATGATTTGACTTTCCTTTAACCCTAGTGATTTTCTGGGACCCTTAGGCTGACACGTGGACTCCTGATATGGCTCCATCGTCCCTTACTCCCAGGTGAATATGCTAGCATGCTCGCTGGTTACCCTCAGTTGCAAGTGCACTCAACCACCTAACCAAGTGCTCTCCCCTTGTTACCAGCCACTCAGCCTGCCAAGTCTCACCACTATACCCTGCCAGGCAGTACTCAAGATGATCCTTTATCTAGGTACATAGGCCAAGAGCAAGGTAGAGTTAAGCGCTCTTCAAGGTGTCGCAATACCTCACCCTTGCCAGGGCACCAAAGCCATGACTGACATTATAGAGAGAGGGGGGGAGAGAAGAACAAGGCAACAAGATAAGTGATGACCAAGTCTCACCACTTGTATCACCGTCACCATTACTGTTACGGTGATCACCACCATTTTTTAAAACCGTACAACTAATCTCCTACATGTTGAGCTCTCCATTTCCCACGGCTCTCTCTTGGATCTTTTTTTATCATGGATTTTGTTATAATTGTATTTAATTATGCACCTACCATTTAATTAGTATTGTAATAATGATTACCTAGGAATGCATACTAGGTTATGGTTTGGTGTTCATTGCGCCACTTTGGCATGGTTCGTGGGTCATGGGCCAGGTATGTTCGGCCAAAGTCGTTTGTGACCTGTACAGGCAGTTGGAAAGTGGAAACCATGGGTGGTATTTGAAAACCCTATTTTGCAAACTTTGTTCGAAAGTTGGGTTATAGTGTAAGACATATGTAACTATCTTTGAGGAAGGAGAAAATAAGTGTGGTCACTTCAGAATTATTGAAAAGTTGGTTTTTTTATATATAAAATGGCAACCTTTACATCGGGAAACTAATTTCTCTCCTCTTTCTCTCAATATCTACTACCTAAGTGTAAGTTTGTATAACTCCAATTTTGAATGAGTCAGTGCTTGATTTTCTCACTTCGCCAAATAAGAGAAGTTTGATCTACTTGTGGAAGGCTATATTTTTATCCAAACAAAGTTCCGTTTGGAGAGGTTTGAAAATATCTACAATTTCTCTTGCCTGCTTTGGTTTTGATGCAGGGTCCTGGACCACTTGTTTTATATGTATGTTAGGTGTTAGAATATTAATTTACTTGTATAAATTCTGATTAGTTTGGAAATTTATGTTTGTCCTAGTTAACTTGATGGGGGATTTTTTGATTTAAGATTCTAATTCACAACTTGGAGCTAGATTATGATTTAATATGCATCAAAAGTATGATTGTGTTTTGATTTGAAATGTAAAGATTTTGGTGAAAGGTGTGTTTTTTTAATTTTGCCCTAGTTATTGTAAGTGGAGTATTCAATGTTGGGAGTCCATACAACAATGTTGTAAACAATTTGGGTTTTTATGATGCGTGTTACGTACATTTTGGGGAAAAAATGTAGATTTCCATGTATATGGACTTGGTTGAATTAGAATGATGATTTTCAAATCAAAATGTGATTTTAAGGTTCCAATTGAACTTGAGAGTGATCATATTTGGACTCGTGCTCACAAGGATTTGACGGATTTTTTTAAGCGTTGATTGTCAGCTACATAATGCACAACTCTACTTTCCTTTTTCGGAATTGGTATCGGTTGTATAAAAGATACAGCATATGATAGGATGCTTAAAGATTTAATATGGTGGGTGTTCAAGAAAAAGGGAGAGATAAAGGGTATACTGAGTGATAAAAGACATAATTGAGTTGTTACTACAATTAGATCACCTGCATGAGAAATAAGTGAATTTTCAATTAAATTAGGACTATACTAGGAGTCGGCTATGAGTCCTTATCTTTAGATACATTTAGCATGATATTCTAGGGTGTATGTTATTTACAGGTGATATTGACTTAGTGAATGAGATTAGGAGAGTAGTTAATATTAAATTAAAAATTTGAAGAGAAGCAATCGAGTCAAAAGAATTTAAAAGATACAAGAATAAAATTGAATGTATCTCATAAAGATTTAGTAGTTGTAACAATATTAGTAGTAAAGAAATAAATATTTAAAACTACGAAATACCAAAAAGTGAATATTTTTATTATTTAAGTTCAATTATAAACAAAGATGAAGAAGTTGCAGATGATGTAACTAATAAAATTAAAATTGGTTGATTCAAGTGGAAGGGTGATTTTGGTACTGACAAACTCTTACAAAACTAAGAGATAAATTGATAAGACAACTATTAGACCAGCAATGCTATATGGGACAAAATGTTGGTCTGCTAATAAACATCAAGCAAGTAAAATGAGCGTTGCTGAAATAAGAATATTGACATAGAGTAAAACTAGAAGATATAAAATCAAGAATGGAAAGAATCGTGAAATGGTAGGAGTCACACCAATTAAAGATAAGTTGAGAGAAAATACACTAAGGTGGCTCGGACATATACAATACTAGATAAATTGAGAGAAAAAAACACTAAAATAGTTCAGACTAAAACAACACTGACCAATGGATACAATAGTAAAAAAAAGTAATAAAATTATTGTTAATGAAAATACTAGAGAGGGACATATACCTAAATTGATATGAGATACTGTAAAAAAAAATGATTTGAACTTATTTAATCTAACTGAGTATATAGCCTTTGACATATCGAAATGGCATAAAAAGATTTATGTAGCTGACCCAATTGATTGAAACACAAGACTTAGTTTGGTTCATTATTGTTTCTACTTGGGAGTGATCCTAAAAAGGAGATTAATATTACGTCAAAATTTATCTTCTTAGCCTTAAGAGCATATATATGCGCGAGATAGGTAACTATCTCCTTCGGGCTAGTAACCCGATAATGGTGAATTAACAACTGGTGTTATGCAAAATTGGGAATGCACATTTGCACAATTCATGGGGAACCAGGTATCATGTTGGGTATCATTTTGGGTATTACCAATTCAAGCTCAACCTCAATTCGAAATGCATGTGTTGCGTATATATGGGCGAGTTGAAGGTGGTTTCAAAAATGGATAAAATGTTTTGAACTTGCTACATATAATTGACTATATTAAATCACTCGAGTGTTGGTTGGAACAAAATTTAGTTGGGGTACATTAGTGTATGCACAATAAACTACTAGCATGCCATGCATATTTACTACTTGTCAATTATCCCTATGGGCCGTTGTGCTCACCTAACATTTTCAGATTGGAGGCAGATCCCAAGACTTAAGGCAATGGCTAGGATGTTGTGATATGCCATAATATTAGTATATGTTTCCTCTTGTAAGGTCGGGCGGCCGTAGTTTCACTTCTTGTAAAGTGCCATTCACCTTCTATACATGGAGTATGCAATGTAAGCATAGGGAGAAACATGTAAATTAATTAGTAGCAATGGCATGTTGTGAACTTGTGCTTTGGATCATTGTAATATCATGGTTTGGATGTACCGAGTTTAGGTGGAACAGAAGCATAATTATTTCTTTGTAATGTTTAAAACATGCCGGGAATCAATATATGTATTGTGTTGTGATGCCGGGAATCAATATATGTATTATGTTGTGATTATATGTTGGGGAAGGAGATATGTTATGAGAAGTTCAGAGGGTGACTTGAGGCCCAATATGTTGTGTGTTGATGTTCTTGAAATAGGAATGTTGTTTGAATCCTTGTAAACTAGCATCTTCTTAAATTTCAGAAAAAACTTGTTGCTTACCACCCACTTTGAAAATCATAACTCACAAACCATTTTGAATTTGGACTTGAAATTTGTATCAATTGTAGATCATTATATTACCTCTCCTTTGACATATAATGAATCTTATTTGATCTTAAGATTAAGATAGTTGTGACATTTTTCTCAAATTTGTGCAGATTTTGATCTCTTCGATTTATTTCCTTCATAATTTGAGCTATACTTCGAATAAGGTTCCAAACTAACTCATAATAGTTGGTTTCTGGAAACTTGCAGAATTTTCGTAATTGTAGTTTCAGAGAAAATGAATTTTAAAGTTGACCAACCTGCACAACAGAGTTTTAGGAGCATAGATTTGGTTAAAGGGAGTAGACCGCACGCCGAGGAGTCGACTCCAAAAACCAGCAAGCTCATTTTTTTGTCCAGAACCACCAGGGGCCAAACAGAAATGAATTTTCTCCAAATAAGGGACTCGAACTCTAGTTTAAGCATACAAAAAAAGTACATAAGATCTCCTTAAGAACGAAGGCACTACAAAATGACTCGAACTCATTTTATAGATAAGATTCCCTTGTCATGAGATAAATCATTACCATGTATTTTTTGTCCAGAACCACCAGGGGGCGAACGGAAATGAATTTTCTCCAAGGGACTCAAACTCTAGTTTAAGCAAAAAATGTATAAGATCTCCTTATGAAAGAAGGCACTACAAAATGACTCCATACTTTATTTTAACTGGATAGCAAGCTAGACTTGCTACTCAAGACATTAGCCTCAAGAACAAGCCCTTTTAAGGACATGCTAATGATTTTTCTCATGACAAGGGAATCAGACGAGCAAAATGAAAAAGAAAAAAAAATAAAAAAAGAAAAAAAGAAGTAGAAAAAGAGTAGCATGGAGACAAGAAGTTTTTCTCACTACAAGAAACCCAAAATAAAAAAAAGAAACCCAAAAAAGTTTAAAACTGAACGTCAAATTTTAACATAGATACTTCTCATATTATAGAAAAAAATTGGGTATAGTAAGTTTTCATAATGGCCACTCTAGGCATGTGATGACAATAAATTAACAACCTAAAGAACACAAGGGCAGAAACCAAAAGACCTCTCTCTCTCTCTCTCTCTCTCTCTCTCTCTCAACCTCTACTTTTCCTACTCTCATTTATATCTTCTCTCAACCTCTACTTTTCCTACTCTCATTTATATCTTTGCTCCCTTTCATCTCTAAAATTAGTGGCAGGAAACTAAAAACTAATGGTAATAGCTTTGCCAAACACCCCCAATGAGTCAGTGGCCACTTGACCAAAGCACACCGTTTTGTTATTTACTAATTTATCATATTTTTTATTGGTTGCGCAAAACAATCCTGACCGAGTTGGTTGTCCAATGAAACTTCTTTTATTGGACTTAGTAAAGACACAATGTTCTGATTTAAGTCCATTCATGAGGGAAAAAAGACCACCTATGGCACCTTGCGTGAACCATTTGTCCAGGAGTCCAGAATGCCATTAACAAAGCTATAAAATCAGTAAATTCTAATTAAGTCAACAAACTATGTGAAATACAATGGTGAAATACATTAGAAGAATATTGAAAAAATTTCTTGAAAAATCGAAGGACAATGCCCTATAACTAAAAAAACTTAGTGGTGGAATGACGAGATCCAAGCTTTAGTAAAAGTAAAAGAGGAACGTTTTAAAAATTGGCAAAAGAACATAAATGAGTACAACTTTAGGCACTACAAACAAGCTTGTAAGGACATCAGGAGAACTGTTAGAAATGCTTAATTGAAAACTTACGATTATTTTATACTAAATTAGATAGTAAACAAGGAGAAAAATAGAAAACCTATTTTGAGAAATTATTAAACGAAAAAAATGTAGGAAAATCTAGAGGAGGAGAATCTGATAACTTGGATGAAACTAGAAAATACAAGCTATGTTGCAGAATAAGAAAGTTTGAAGTGAAAACTAAAATAAAGATAATAAAATCAGACAAGGCTTTGAGACTTGATGTTATCCCTGTGGACGTGTGGAACTGCCTAAGCAAAGTGAGAGTTTCTTGGTTAACAAAATTATTTAATAAAATCATAATGACTAGTAAAATGTCCAAATAAGTCAGAAAGAGTATTCTAGTACCTATATATAAAAATAAATTAGATAATCAAAATTGTAACAACAATAGAGGTATTAAGTTGATGAGCTATACGATGAAATTATGCAAAAAAGTGATTGAACGTCCTCTAAGATTAATAACAACAGTGCCACAAAATTAGTTTGGATTTATACCTTGTAAATCAACTATGAAAGCAATTCACCTACTGAGGAGATTAATAGATAATTATAGAGGGGAAAAAAAGAGCTCTTCATGTGGTTTTATAGATTTAGAAAAGGCCAATGATTGAGTGACAAATGGTACATTGATGTAATAAGGAGCATGCATAATGGAGCTGTCATGACAATTAAATCACCCAAAGGAGATACAAGTGAATTCACGATTATAATAAGATTATACCAGAGATCAGTTTTAAGTTCCCATCTCTTTCCCTTAGTTACGGATAAATTAACTAGAGATACCAAGATGTTTCATAGTATATGTTATTCATTGATGATATTGTTTTAGTAGATGAGACTAGAAATTTAGAAATGGAGTTAACGCTACACTATAAATATGGAGAGAAGTCTTAGAGCCCAAAGGATTTCGAGTAAGTAGGAACAAAAGCGAATATATGAAATATAATTTTAAAAATAATGAGAGTATTAACAGTAGAGGTCGCACCAATTGAAGATTAAGTTATGAGAAAATAAATTAAGGTAGTTTGGATACATACATATAGACCAATTGATCAGTAGTAAAGAAAAATGATAAAATCATAAGTAATATTGGAACTAACTGAAAATATGATTCTTAACATAGCTAAATGGCATAAAAGAATTTATGTAGCTGACCCCAATTGATTGTGACAATTGCTTAGTTTGGTTTGGTATTAAGTCAACAAACTTCTCCGCAACTTCTATAGCCCCATCTAGCACATTGGCATCAAGTTGTGACAACTTGTTTCTGAGAAATGGTATTATGTGGCAAAAATTTACACAAAACTACAAAAAGACATGAGGCAGATATTGCTAAATTGCCAGCATTTTAATTAATCTTCTTACATGGGTATGTCATGAGATGCCAAAGAAGATTCCAAGACGGTACTCGTTCTTAATTTTTACAATGAAAGAACCATTTTTTAGGGATACAAAATCTTTATGCAAGAGCAAATATCTCTCTTTCAGGAGGGAAAAAAATATCCAGCATCTACCAGATGATTTGGGGGATTGGGCGAAACAGAACAATTGAACATTTTCACCATGGGGCAAACTCAGGTGGCAAGTTTGTTGGCTTTCAATTACTCTCTATCCTGTCTTTTTCTTGTTCAGGATTGTAGCTGATACATAAATGGCAATTTTCTGATAAATGTAACCACTTTTTACACACACTGAATGTCTCCATATAATTCAGCTTGCTTGTCTTCTAAAGTATTATCATAATACTATTACCAATTTTTTCATATTTTATTTTGTGGCCATTATCTCATTAATAAAATAGTACAGCACCATCTTTCACAAAAATGCAAAAGAGGAAGTCTCTTTAGTAGACCCACGGCCCAAATTTCACCAAAAAGGAAAGTCATCAGCTCATAGTTAACACAGAAAATCACCTCATGCAACTTTGAGAAGTGAAAACTAGCTTGCTGGTTAAGAGAGAGAGAGAGCTCATACCTTCCCACGTTTCGTGTATCCGGCCTCGTGAAGATACTGGGGTATCTGGGTGGTTTTCCCCGAGCCCGTCTCTCCAACAATAACCAGAACCTATAATAACAATAAGTACGAATAATAAACTGTGAATTTCTAACTCCTAATAATAAAATTGACAAGTTTTGGACAATGACGAGTAACTCATCAAAAGCTTTCATGGAAAAACATTCTTGGGAACATAAGAAAAAGTGCAAGATTCAAAGTGGGTAATGTTAAACACCTGATGATTATGAACAGCTTGGAGCAACTCGTCCCGATACGGATAGATAGGCAAAGTTTTTCTGTCCTCCTGAAGAAGCAAAAAAGATGGACAAGGAAGAACTTCAATTTATTTTCTAAACATTTAAAGATCAAAATGTCATTAATCAGTTGATAAAGGAGTCAAGGAGGTAGAAAGCAGTATCGGGTAGAGTAGCTACTTGTTGAGAACTCAAGGAAAATCCCAATCTCATAAGTTATGTCCGAATCCCTGATGGTGTGTGAATCCTTCTTATCCTAATCTCAGAAACTGGCTCTCTTAAAACAGGCAGTGAGGTCAATGTCAAGCTGCTTGGTCTCATGAAGCGTGATGGGGCGTACGTAGACCCGGAATTTCTCCCAAAGGCGTTCCTTTGTCATAAAAAATAACTGACTATGGGAACCAACTTGAAGTGGGAGAGCACCATTTATTCAAACATAAACACTTTAACAGGTGTCTTGTTAACTTTTGTTCAAAAAAAGTTTAAAGAAAAGGTCTTGTGGAACCATCAAGTGCAACCAATCCACCACAATCATGTTAAAATAATTTAAGATACACTTTTCAAAAGAAAGAAAAAAGTTAAGAACCTGATGAGTCCAGCCAATCCAATTATGTCAAGTAATCAACAAGTGATCAATATAAGTCATGCATTAATATTGGATATTTTCACAATAAACACTCTTTGTATTCTGGCATTTTCACATACCAAAAGAAAAGGGTAAAAAGAGTTTACAATATATTAAACCCTACAATTTCAAGAATCGCATGAATAATAAATTGTAAATATAACCGGGGGTCCAACATTAATCGTAAGATTCATCTCCAATTCTCCCTCAAAATAGATACACCCATAAATTCATACTGATTTTTGCATGAATCATTGAATCATGAATTGAACATGTATGTGTCTACATAGTGGAGATAGAATAATAAGTTAACTAAGCCTCTTCCATAAACAACAGGTGGAAAATGCATACCTGAAGCTTCTCAAATGCTGATTTTGCCACAGATTCGTTGAGAGACTCAGTGGGAAACTCATCTTCAAACTACAAGGAGTAGAAAATACGGAAAATTGGTGAACAGTCCAATTTATAGGCCGTTTACTGTTTTTCATCCAGTATAATATTTCTTAACGAGCAAGGTCCATCCTCATAAAAGTTTTAACATGCAAGGTCCTCCATTAATGCATATATGATTTTTTGAGACAAAAATACCCTCTATACAAATAAATTTATTTGTCTTATTGTAAGCACGTATAAAGATCATAGATAAATTTATCTATACTTTTCAAAACATAAACAAAGAACACGGATAAATTTATCCATTTTATTTGAAATCACGTGTAAGGTGTTATGACTGAACAGATAAATTTATCTGTTTTATTGTAAGCACGTATAAAGAACACAGATAAATTTATCTGTGTCTTTTAAAAACATGTATAAAGAATACAGGTAAATTTATCTATCTTATTGAAAGTACGTATAAATAACATAGATAAATTTATCTGTTTGCATTATCTGTATTGATATGCAAACATATAAATTTATCTGTTAGGCATAAATATACAAACAGATAAATTTATTTGTTTGCATTATCTTTGTTTGCATAATGCAAACAGATAAGTTTATCTATTAGGTATAAATATGCAAACAGAAAAATTTATCTGTTTGCATATCAAACAGATGAATATCAAACAGAAAAATTTATCTGTTTGTTATGCAAAATAGATAAATTTATCTGTAGTATTTTCGGAAAAAATTACGTAGTTAGACCTTGCACATTAAAATTTTTGTTTATGGACTTGCGTGTTAAAACTTATTTTTTTAGATATTTGACTGAAATCCCCTAGAAAATAACCGTAGAAGGAACACTACAGTGAAAAATTGAGAACACCAATCATATACAATTAATAAAGTTATCACATACGTTGACACCATCCATCACTGATGCCTTTATGAAATCAATCTGGTCCTCAAACACAAACCTATACAGCAAGAAATACAAGAATTGTTAAATACCATGTGGCCATGTATCGATAAAACATTCAGAATATTTTCCATTTAATTCAGGAAATGCAAACTCAATATGCATACAAGACCACTGGGTAAGTCCAGCATGATTTGATAAATTTACTGTTGGATCAAAACTAATGAAAACACATACAACAAATGGAGCAAATACAGTGGCAACAACATAAGAACTTACTGATAATCTTCAGATTTCTGCTTCCTATCTTTTGAACCAAATTTGAGGGTTGCCTTTCCTGCAAGATGACTCCTGGATTTAAATGAGGAAAATTAAGAGGTTCATTCTATGCTTTAAAATGGAAAGGACTTAACAAGAATTACCAATCTGATGATCCTCCCATGCTTCTTGTTCTGCAAATGGATTCATTTTATCTCCAGCATTTGTATCCCTGAAAGGGTCAGAACAAGCTTATTTTAAGTCATTGAGTAGGTTTCGGTAACATGTTGTCACCTGTGTGCAACCATTGCAAGTTTTCAGTGCATGTCTATTGGATTCTTCCTTGCAAAAGTAATTGACCTGTAGCGCTCCAAAGCAACAGCAAATCTCTTCTCCTGATTTATAACCCCTTCCTGATCATATGCTTCAGGCATCCTATACTGCAGCCCAAAAATAGAAACAAGATACAATCCTTTAATTGATAAATTGGCAAATAATGAGAACAATGCAGCACATATAACTGGAAGAAAGAGAGATTACATTTAGGCACCGTGTGTTTCAATGTAAAATATTTTCTGGTAAAATATTTTACCTATTTTCCATTGTTTGGATTGATAAAAAACAACGTAATCAAATGACAAAAAATTATTTGCACAAAAAAAAGGGAGTAACTCATTTTTGTATCAGCAAAGGGAATAGTGGTAGCAATGATGGGAGTGATGGCAACGGTGGCAGAAGTGGCAGTGGTGCAAGCTCGAAGAATCAGAATAATCCAAGTGAAGCTTAAGTGCAACACCTCTACCTGAACCTTTACTAGAATCTCTACCTGGAGGTTATGATGAAACACGGAATATAGCAGGTCTGAGGTAGAAGAATACCACAAAAAGTGCCTTGTTGAGTTTGAAGGTGGCGGTGGTTGGTGGTAGTGGCGGCGGCAAGGGTGGCGGTGCCGGTTGTGGTGTCAGTGGTGGGTGGTGGTGGGATCTGGTGTTTGTGGTGTCGTGGATGGTGGTGAGGAGGGGATGGTGGTTGTGGTGGTGGTGGTGGGATGATAGTGGTGGTGGTGGACTGCATTAAAATAGGAGTGTATTTTTATTTAAAATTTTATAATTTATTCAAAAAAAAATTATCTTTCATGTACCAACCAAACACCAAAAAATAAAAGGAAAAATATTGCTTTTTATAGAATTATTTTACATAAAAAATATTTTTCATTGTAAAATATTTTCCGTCGAAACAAACAAAGCCTAAACCCAACCAATTATTCCTCTAGAGCTATGAACACATTTGGTACTCTTAAATCATTTTCAAATAATAACTTATGGGCTGCTAACCTCGTTACACGAGCTCAATTACGTCTATTCACCAACATTAAAAAAATGTTGAAATAAAATAATTAACTTATCCAAACCAACTCACACCATGAAGCTTCCCACATCTTGTACCTTACTTCCATCAGGAGGAAAGGATAAAACATTGGTACTAAAAATTGACATCAGTATTAAAGATCTTCTAGGACTAATATTATAATTGGTACTAAGTTTAATATGTGAGTTAAAAATGAAAATGAAAACTATTTTTCATATTAACCATTTTCAGAATTCAACTTGTAAGTCTCCTTAGTCAATTTTTCATATTTAAGTGGCTAGTGATTGTTCGTTATCAAATACACTTAATTTTGAGATCATTTAATGTTTTCAGTTTTAAGAACTAAAATGCACTATCAAACATGAGTTAAGACTAGAATGCAAGCTGATTTTACAGGTCATTTCAACTCCTTTATGGGAACTTAGATTTGGAAAATGTACATCTTTTTCAAAACACGGCTTACTCGTATAGCTTAGTTTACATAAGTCCGTAATAAGACACGACGTCATGAGTAACCCATTGGGGTAGTCCAACAATCTAAGGTCTTCACTTGGACTAACCGCAAATCCAAAAGACTTGTGTTCGATTCCCGCTAATAATGCCTTGACTTACCTGGTGTAAAGGTCTTGCAGGTGGGTCCATGCATGCCCGAATTTACAGTGCCGGGTGGGTCTAAAACGGCCTTACCTGGGCAGAGTTTATGGGCCATTAAAAGAAAAAGGAAAGGCACATTGTTAAGGATTTAAGCCTCATCTGGCATCTTTCGACATTAAAATCGTAGCTTACTCATCTTGAAAGGGGCAACTTAAAATGTTAAAAACAAACAAACAAATAAACAAGCTAAAATTTTCCCACCCTTGACAAACTATAAATCATGGGACATGATAAAAATAAATAATAAAAAAGCAAAGCAAACACTCTGGGTTTTAAGAAAAATAAATTAAACACAACACTATATAAGAATTTTATTCTGTTGGTTTAAACTTGCCCACTTCCTTCAAAAGGTAATCAATCAAGAATAACTCAGACATTTGTCCTATTGATTACCAATATCATACTTTCAACATAACAAATATTTTGTTAGTGTTAAAGAACAATATAATAAGACAACAATTATCAAGGACAATTAATGGAATAACTTAGTACAAACAACCTGGGTGGCAAGTTTTATTGCCTATCTTCACCTATAATACACTAGAGGAGAACAATATGCGTTCAAAATTCATTGGACTTGATAATTTCAAGAATCATAACCGTAAATAGTAAATCGACTCTTGAATTGAATTGTGAATCATAAAATTCATCGCGATTTTATTACAAAATAGATTATTCATAGATTCGTATTGATTTAAATATGAATCGTGAATCAACTCGTGAATTGAATTGTGAATAGTAAAATTTTGATTACTATTCCCAAACCCTTGGATCATGAGTTCCCCTCTCATACTTCATTTAACAACTTGATTTATCCTTCCACTTCCACAATATATCCTACAAATGAAAAAACTTGATCTCAAGGAAGCTATGACCTTGATATAAATCTGTGTCCATACATGCAGCCTCAGCAATGGACGTGAATTAAACTAGCCGCCTTTACTTTTTTGCATTATTTTGACAACTAGCTTCCAAGGTACAAAACACAAAGATTTGAAAAAATTACTAGTTGATTGTGAAACACTACTGAGTTAATGATTTCAAGCCAGCATTCAAACCATGCGATAAAATGAAGAAAATGAAACCTCAAGAGAGTCGAACACAATGGTCTGGAGAGTACAAGGGATATTGACCAGATATCACTGTAAAGCTTCTTTTTATTTTGGGGATTGGGGGAGAGAGATGGCATTAAATCATTATAGATTTTGCCTACTTCTCCTCGCTAGAGCTCCTTTTAGCCATACAAACACGTAGTTCAATAATGAAAACACATTATTTCTTGCCAAAATTATATGAGAAAAGTGCAGCTAGTAAGTTTGATCATTTTCGTGTCATGAATAGGCTCCAACCCAAAAAAAGTTCTTAGTTGAGGATAACACCATCCTAACCAAACTCTATGCAGAAACAAGTTACAAGTTAGGAAATGAAAGAATGCACACTGAAACAATGTGACAAATATTGCAAGAAAAAGCAGTTCAGTTAAAACTACGGAACCCGTGGAGCCCAAATGAAGAATTATACAAGTTGGATAAAAGATTTACTAGCACATACTAGTGAAACATTGGGTATCTTTTTTTTTTTTAACAAGTAGCATTGGAGATCTGTTTTGGCTCCAAAAAGAAGCGATTGCCGCAATAAACAAAGAAGGATGAGCAGGCCCAGAAGAAAAACATCTTCCTGAAATTATTGCATAGCTTTCACAAGCTTAAAAAAATGGTTTCCCACGAACAGAATGCAAGGCTGAAATTATTTCCGATTCAATCTTAAAGTATATTGAGATATAAGGATGCTTAATATCTAGTTTCACACTCATACAACAGTTTTCCTCTTTTCCCTCTTTCTTTTTTTTTTTTTATATTTATGGTTTTCAGCTCATCAGGAACCAAATAAGCAGCTTGGTTTGTGACTTGTAACCACGGCAGGATGTAATCGTACTCCCCTTCCCTTAGTGAAGGCACATCCCACTCACATAGATATATGAAGTAAAATGTACAGATATTCAGCATGTTAACTCCAGCCTTTAAACACGACGGTAAAACAGATATAGTCAGCACAAAACGCCACAAGATCATATCAACAGAATAGGGAAAGCCCATCATTCAGGCAAGTTGGAAACTAAAGAGACTAATAGAATCTTGAAGTGCCAAAGCAATGAAACTGAAATCCCCGAAAAGAATCGAGCAGATTTTAGGATGGGAAGAATGACATCTTATGGTTCAATACTTTGCAATGTCTAATTGCAGGCAAGGAGAAGAACGCGGCAAAGCTATTTACTACAAGGTAGATTAGCTACCTTGCATTCTAAAGCTAAGCAACGGAGTATGTCCCTGGTAAAGGATCTTTAAAAATGAAATCATCATTTTTTTTTTTTTTTGAGATCATCATCCTTAGAGCATCTTTCTGATTATGACATATAGAACTTGGTTGCATTTTGACTTTAGTTAGTTAGTGGCTCTACAGGCACCACATTGGAGGAACAAAACAGATTTTAAAATAAGCAACAAAAGCAGCAAATGTTGTAAAAATAGCTGAACAAAGATGAACCTACCATCATAACATGAAAGTTGAAAATAAAAATAAATAAACTAATAAATTACCTCATCTATATTATCAGTCTCTTCAGACCGCTTCTTAACAAGCTCGTAAATTTCTTTCTTGTATCTGCCAGAATATTAAAAAACATGACAAGCTTACTATTGATTGATAAATAGCAAATTAATAAAAAACAAAATACAACTTGTTAGGGTAATAGTAGTAAGCCAAACCAGGGTCCACATGAAAATTTAAATAAGGTGACAATTAGAAGCAATAGCAATGTATCAAATAGTGGAAACTGACCCGAAAGCCTGACCATATTTTGTGGAATACGGCTTTACACAGCAAGCATTTAGTTTCTGGTTTAGCCAAAATTTAAGGTCTCTTTTTTCAAAATGTAAGTCATATTTAGTTTGTGCATGTACATTTATGTGTATTGCCTATGATTATATCTAATCTAACGACCCATGCATGTAATAAATTACTTCCATGACCACACATGTCGACAACATGGAGTAGCCTTTTACTGAAATTACGGCCTTGATTGGAAAGCCCAAGCTTTTTGGCCTTTAACTTTTTTGCTATTTTAGCCAAAAAGCTGAAAGGAAAAAAATGTTAGGCTTTAAGAAGGCATTTGTTTGTTAAGGTTGCTTGACTTTTAGCTTTTTGTTTCGAAATGACGACATTATCCTTCATTAATAGGAATTGAAATTGTCTTGTAATATATAATAAGGATAATTTTCCATTTTCATACCGGTGCCAAAAAGCTGAAAGGAAAAAATGCTAGGCTTTAAGAAGGCATTCGTTTGGTAAGGGCTTGGACTTTTAGCATTTTGCTTTGAAATGATGACATTATCCTTCATTAATAGGAATTGAAATTGGGATGTAATATGATGTTGGGATCTGCATTGGAAAAAAATAAAAGGAGATTTTTTTGGATTTTTTGGTTGAGACAAACAAACTTTCTGGTTTTTTTCTTTTTTCAGCCAAAAAGCCAAACTTACCAAATGAGCCCTACATTGGTTGTGGATCCAACATAATTTGCATGTTTGCATAAATTGTATATTTTGACAACATATTATCACTTCATTTATATTTACACAAATGATTAAGCCAAATTAGTCTAGTTAACTTTTTAATTGAAAATAATGCAAAGCTTTTTGATTTTTTTTCATCAACTAGTGTTTTGTAACTATTTTCAATATAAAATCTTGCTTGCTACTGTCACAAGGGATGAAGGTTTGATGGGACACTTGTCCATCTCGTATAATATTTAATCAAGAAATAATCCCTGCATAGTTTTAAATTCAATACATTGTTCATTTGACAATCCAGCTTTAATCCGGACTTTTTGCCTTTTTTGGCTTTAAGCTAAATAAGCAAAAAGCTCATTATACTACCCATGGCTTTAAGACGCCAGTAAAGAAACCGATACCTTTTTGTAATTTGGCTTTGGGGGGCTTTAAGCAAAAGGGTTAAAAGGTGGCATTAAGCCACTTGCCAAATGAGATGTCCTCAAATAAAACAATGATATACAATTATACATAACTAAAATAGTTAGTCACACTAATTTTGGGTTGAGTAAAGAGGTATACCCAAAAGTAATATCTAATTACCTCAGTTCACGGTATTCTGCATCTGTCAATTTTACTCCATCAAACAGAAACTGCTCGTCTTCTATATCATCTCTGAAATTACCAGACATGAATGTGGAATCAAAATCCATAAACCAACATCATAAGAGAACATTTCCATGAAAGTTTCACAAGTTGCAATTATTACCATCAAGATAAATACATATTTAAGTAGAACAAAAACTAACATATAAAAAAGGTATAACTAAGATGTTATTTATCATACCTGAGCTCCTCAAGTTTTTTCTGCTCCCGTTTCTTCAAGTACTCTTGCCTCGAAACTTTTCTGAAACAGGTTAATTTTTAAAAAAAAATAAGCTTCAGTGTGTGTCAGAGAAACACCTACAAGGTCCCCCATGATCAGGTGGGGGAAAAAAAATCTCCCTGTCCCGACAACTGACAATTGCATAGAACCACAATATACATCTGGCACCATAAAAAGTTCATAGAGAGTAAAAATTTCATTAAGTCCAAACCTCGAACGATACTTAAAAGTTTTACGCATGTTTTAGATGGTATAAAAATTCTTGAAAAAATACATAGAAGATAAAGAAGGCCCCAACACCTATTATTTTATCCCTAATCAAGGCCTGCTTATATTGAGTATCAACTCATCCAATGCAGAGATGATATTATTTTTTGGTAAAGAAGATTAAAATTATTATCTTTTTCATAGATAACTAATAAAACAAAAGAAAAGGTTAGGAGGGACTCACTCCAACCATAAAATAGTATCAGTAATATTATTGGATATTCAAGGAATTCTTTAAAAAGAAATTAAAAAATGGAAGGTAGTATCTATAATTAGTAAAACTTAGGAGGACTGTCAATAACTAGTAAGGACCAAATAAAAACACTTTTGATAGTTTAAGGATCAAATAGACACAATTAAAATTTCAAGGACTAAAGTGGCGCAACATGTAAAGTTTAAGGGTATAGAGTATAATTTACCCATACTATTTATATCCTCAAAGATATTATCCATTCGTCCCTGATATATTTGTGGTGCATTTTTTAATCCAAATGGCATTACAAGCCATTCACAACGGCCCCATGGGCCACTAAAGGTTGCAAGTGATATATTTTCTTTTTCCATTTTTATTTGATAGCACCCACTTTTGTAATCCATTTTTTAGAACAAGAAAGGCACTTTGTATTCTATTAAAAAGGACTTGTTTACTAGGAACAAAATGTCCATCAACATTAGTATTATCATTTAGTCTTTTATAATCATTACCATCCTAGCTTTTTCTCTTTTTTCTTCTGCATGATTTCTAACCATAAAAATTGGACTACTTAGTGGACTATACCTATTCTTAATTAATTATTTTGTTTCAAGTTCTTCTATTCGTAGTTTAAATCTTTTTTAATATCTTCGTTCGGGTAAATTATTTGTTTAACTCAAGCGGCCAGCGATTACAAGTGCACGTTGAAGTAGAAGATAGAGAATTTGATGGTGGCTCGAGATTCTCTATAAGTAGCCTCCCAAAGATATGGTATTCCACTGACACTAGTACGTACCATACTAATGAACAACTGGTACTCTACCCACTACAATATCCAAGACCTTGGTTGGAATGTACTTGACTACTATTTTTTTGTCTTTGAATGAACAAAGACATAAATTTCACGCTTCTAATCTTATATTGAGTAAATAACATTGGTTTTTAACATTTAATCTTTCTTGACTACTTATTTTTTTAGTAACTCTTTTAGTAAACACTTGGCATTGCAGAAAAAGAAAAACTAAAAAGCCCAAGTCTAGGCCTGGACCTTGGCCTAGGCCTGAGGCCCGTGCCTTGATATGAAGCCATAGGTCCGAGCGCATGCAACTGGGTTATGGGCTAGAGTTATGCCCCATCCCCAAAAATTGTTCCACCCGAAAATTGGTAGGAGCCAGAAGAGCCTCGATCATGCCTAGCCTCTTTTACGCCCCTACTTGAAAGTTTGACATAGTCAAACTTCTCCCAAGTTTTCCAATATGATACAACTCCCCCAAGACCTCTGACCTCCAATGTAATCAACAACAACAAAATTCCCACTTACTGCAACATCATGTCCCCCCCAAAAAAAAAGTGATTAGGGTTACAGGATAAACGACAAACCTTAATGTTCCAATCTCATCCTGCTCTAAAGCATTAGATCTCCGAATTGCTTCTTCTGTTATGCAATTAAGAGCAAAAAGCCAGGGAATTCAAGAATATGGAATTATATGTAAACAAATACAAGTTTCATATGCATATTATAATCATTACAAAACATAAGATGATCTCAAGCTATTTTACCTTCATCTCTCTTGGTTGATTTGGGCTCAGCTAGCTGTCAACATAAACCAAATTAAGAAAATGATAATGATGTCACAAGTCGCAACATTTTGCAGCATGCAAAACAAAAAAAAAGGAAAATCAGAGGACTTTGCAAATATAAGAATCCAAAACGAAATTGCTTCGATCATAGTAAAATGCTCTTTCGAACAGCCAGTAATGGCATGAAGCACTCGAGAAATACAGCACAAAAATCGTGCCATGTGGCAAAAACCAAGTAAATTTTTTGGAAGATCTGTCAAACTTTTGCCTAATACAAGTACAAGGATGGTGGGTTTCCAACCTGCCCCAACCCTAATGGGACAGGATAGGGAAGCATTTAGGGGTGGGAATGTAGAACCAAAGTCGAAGATTTATATTGTGGGGCAGCATGGGAAGGGGGGTCAAACCAAGGCATGGGAAAGATCACCTCGACAGAATGGGGTAGGAGCCCCCAAACCACAACCTCGGCAGAATGCGGTAGGAGCCCCCAAACCATGCCTGCCCCAGTGCACTTCTTACTAATGCAAATGAGAATGAAAGTGGATTGTGGGCAAATAACACCACTGAAATATGAAATATTTACATGATTTTTCAGTGGTGAAATGGCGTATCCTATGTAAGTTGGATAGACAAGGTTAATTAGTTTGAGTTACAGACTTAAAACCTGCATTGGAAACCCTAGATGACTTGAATGCATTTTGAGTAGTCATTTTGCATAACGGCATGTACACTAACATAAGTAATCATAAAAAAGAAGGATGCTAGTGCATGTATAACTTGCATGAGGCACAATAGGTTTTCTATTGACAAAATTGACCAAAATCCTAAGTGAAGATTCCGTTGCATCCAAATGAGTTTTTAGTACTTCAAAGTACCGGACAATAACTATATATGAAAAAAACTGAAGCAATCAGACACCAGGTCACACCAACAAATTTACCTTCCTCGTCGCTGCTGCATCTCGTTCTTTGATGTTGCGCTCCAACTCCTCCCTCTCTCTTTGGTCCCGTAGTCTTTCTTCGTCTGACTGTGGCCAAAAAAGATGTTAGCCCCTAGGAAGTGGAGAGGGGGAAAGACAAAAAGCTTTCCATTAATCAAATTCAGCATCGAAAAACTTTGCAAGAACCAGAGAGGGGAAAACAACCACAGAGAAACAAAAGAACAAGAGGAAGAAAAAAAGAAGCCGCATAAGCACTACTCAGAAGTAATTGAACCATTAAAACCCAATTAGCAAAGACACGGAAAGACAGATATTGCAAAGCAACTCCATTGAATAAGGAACAAGTACCCTTGCATTACCCACCATGTCACTTTTATTCTTTAAGAAGTCAAAACCAAATTGGAAACAAAAAACATTTGCTCTAATATGAAAACAGCATATTGGCAAGATACCTCAGAATCATCATCTTCATCCTGAGAAGTCCTCCTTTTAACTCGTCTTTCTTCTTCCTCATTTGCAACTACCTGCAGCATTGCATTCAGTCAAAACCAAAGAACCAAGACATTACAAAACAAAACAAATTCCACCAATAACAATATAAGTAATATACCTCATCACCTTCATCTTCCTGATTTTCAGTCTTCTTCCTGAAACGTTTCTTATGTGTATCCACTTTTTTGGCCGGTGAAGCCACAGGAACAGAAGAAACGTTCCCACTTCCACGACCAACATCTTGATCATCATCATCAGCCTCCAAAATTGTGTAAGTCTTCTGCTTCCTAACCAGCAATGCTGCCTCTCGTTCTTGTTTCTGATAAAGCTGATATGCACACCAACAAGAATAACAATTATTTATGTATAAAAAAAATATATACCATTAACAATAAGAATATGCAATGAAAATAACATAAAATTTCTCATAAAACTTTGGGAGTGCTAAAATCTGTTAAACGATTCCAAACTCAAAACTGTTAAAACGATTCCAAGCTCAAAACTCAATGCAAATAAAAATATTTCAAAAACAACTCACATTAATCCCTGAAGCTTTACGCGGAACCTTTGTAAAAATCTCTTCTGCAAAGGCATTTGTTTCACTGGTGGCCGATAACCCAATATCAACAAGCTTACCCACGAAGTCAGAGGGTGACGAAGTTGTCCTTGCTGCCATGAAATCACCATGTCTAATTTAGAAATAATTCCAGAACTAAAAAATATACCATGAATTGTGTGTAGCAATGTTAGAGATAAAGAAGAATAACTAACATAAACCAATCACATATTGAACTACTGTAGGCTGCGAGTATCCCAACAGCGACATCAGCTTGTCTGAGACCCATGCTTTCAAATCACTCCCCATGTTCCAGTGCAGCAGGTTATACAAAAGAATCCCTATCAAACCAACAAATCCACATTAATGCAAATAATACAACAAATTGAGTGTTACTGTTCAAATCTATTCTTTTTAAGATAACAATTATCATATTGTGTGAGCACATTCAGAACTCTGATTGCTTTTATTACTAAACTAGCGCATTGCCCATGCCTAAACGCACTTCCTAAACTTAACAATGCATCTCGTGCATATCAATCACATTCAACAAACCTAACCTGACTCCTAATGCCAAAGTCTGCAAATTTTTAGAAAAAAAATATGAAATCAAGAAAACTAAAATGCATGAACAGCCCAAATTAATTTCTGATCAAATCCCATCATTTGTAGTGGTTTGGGCCAATAGGAAAAAACATGGTTAGATAGAGGGGAGAACTGAAACCAATTTAGCAAGGACCAATGTTTACATCACCGGCTTGATGGCCATCAATTTTATGAATTGGATTTTAAGCATGATAAACTCCCAGCAAAGATGAAAATCATTATTATCACAAAAAGCCCAAAAATGCATTCATTTTAGAGTAGTTGTGAGAAAATGTAGAATTATATCAATCAAAGTGGGAGAGTGTCATGTTTGGGAAAAAGTAATATAAAAACTTACATTAAAAGCATATAGAAAAGCAACTAATTGAAAAATAAATATAATAAACCAAAAAACCCATAAAAAATTCCAACAAAAAGCTGACTAACAGGACCTAATAAACTAAGAAGTTTAATAAAGAAGACCCATATAGTGTCATGCTTTCTCTCCCATCGATGCATTTGCTCAGTAGGTACTCACTGTTAGAGTAACCTTTATTACATAACTAAATAACCAAGTTCCAAAAGAAAAGATCAAGAACAATAGAATTACTCAAAAAAATGAAATCATCAAAAGGCAAAAGAGACATAAATGAAGATCCCTCAAACAAAGACATAAATGAAGGTTCCTCAAACAGACATAATATAAAAGAAAGTTCATGAAAAGGAAAAATAGAAAATAGGCATCCTATAGTTGTTCGTCAAACAGACCACAAATAATTATAACCACAAATGAAACCATTTAACTACATCCACAAAAGAAACCTAAAAAACAGGGAAGACATTCTTAAGAAGGGGAGTACCTGGGCTGGACAGTGCTAAACAGATCTAATGGACGGCGAAGGCTCTGCGCGACGGCTTGACGATGGAAGCCCAGAAATGACGGGGAAGTGTGAAGGCGGCGCTGCGACGGCAACGCAACAATGGAAGCTCAAAGACGATGGTGACTTTACAATGGCGACGATGGGTGGAAAGGAGGAAGAAAACAATTGGGAGAAGAGCTGAAAATGCAAGAGCCGTCAGGTGAAAATGGCATCGGGTAGAGAGAGAGAGAGGGAGGGGGAAGAGAGAGAAAAACCCTTGTGAAGTGAGAGCTAAAAGAGGGGGAAACTTAGAGAGAGAAAATATGTTTAGGCGGAATGTAATTTTGATTATTAGATGTAATTTTAGACTGCTCTCAACTATTTGTCATGAAAGTACTTTCTCCGCTTGTTTTCCAAAGAGATGAAGGCGGCAAAAAATCAATTTTTGGCTCTCTGATAACATCCCTTATAAATTTAATTGTTGAAGACATTAGCAAAGTTTATCAGAATACTTCGGGAATGTCACTTGATATTCAAGTATATTCAATTGGCAGATACGTTATATTTATTCAATCCAAGCCTTGATCAAATAATAAAACAAGTATTTGTTTCTTCGAACAGGTTAATTAGAAATCAAGATGATTGGAATAAAATTATAGCGTTTTATGTTCTTACTTATTTTGAATCTTTTATAAATAATCATAATATGGGAGACGTAAGGGAAAAGATGATTTTGAGACAACACAAGAAGGCATGAAGAGCCTCCCAACTGTTTCAATACCTAAGTTATGTTGTTATGGGGAAAAAATTATAAGCAAAGCAATGTATGTCAGAATATGTATCCTCTATTAAAGGAAGTAAGATAACAGTTTTCTAAATAAGTTTGCGCAATTCAGGAGGCTTAGATGGTAATCTAGGGTTTGACAAGCGCATCATTGTCCAAAAGCTCATTATCCAAAAGCAAAGAGTAACAGAAATTTGAATAATCTTTCTTACCTTTGCAAGAGTATAGTGAAGCCCAAAACTGAAACAACAATAAAATTGTAATAGACAGGAGTCCTAAGTTAATACAAGTGTAAGTACATGAGAACAAAGAGTCGCATCGATTTTGGATTACAAGAGTTCTTCCAACTCATCAAATATGTAAAGTATGTTGCTTTTATTCATGAAATTGTATGGAAATAATTGTGTCCTATAAGAAAGATTATCTTGTGGCAATATTGCGGGCAAAGGTTGTTTGTATATTTCAAACCAGGTTAAATCCATCTCCTTTCATGTGATCTCGCTATGAAATACACTATTTTGTATTTCACAAATAGACAGATATCATATGAAACATAATTGCTTGATAACATTAAGTCATGCTTCTATTCAGCACATAGCAAACAGTACTGTCCACAATTATACTGACAAAGCAAACATTTAGTCAAGTGCTCATTAAATGTTCACATCGAGAAAACATATTCGAGGGAGAGATATTTTGACATCGGGTAAAAACAGGAAAAAATATGTAATCATTCCCCATAGAACAAACAAAATTCTGTCAAGTCGAAGGGAAGATAGAACTAAGCAGTCCATAGAAACAACCAATAAAGCTTCAAACATTTCTATAGAAAAAATATAATAGCACAAGCAAACTGATGTTTTCCAAAGGAGGAGCAATCTTTCTCGCAACCAGGTCATTAATAAATGCTATTGTGGTTTCTTAAAGCACCATTGCCTCATATTCATACCGGGACAATATCAAAATTTAAAAGATAAATGAAAGGTATGTAGTTGGTTCCCCATATCTATGCAGGATTTGAAGCTTGGGATTTAATAGTACATTGCTCATGAAGATTGGAATCTTCAGCAATTTAATACATTCAGAAGGTATTTTTGGGATTTTTTTGGGTCTGTAATTAACCTATTTCTGACTTATGGACAGAATATGGTATCAGTAATGGCCACAAAATTGTAAAAGCACATATGCAAACCTGTGCGAATATAATAAGAAAGAAAGGGACCCATGGTTGAGCATAAGCCATGGCTCAACAGAACTTGTGGCTCCCTATAAATATTTGTATAAAAGATAATGAACAAAACAGTTAAAGAAATAGCCAGAGAAGAAGAAGAGAATTAGGCATAAATAGAAGGCATACGCTTTCACAGTGAAGCAGTCAAACACCAAAGGTCAACAATTTTACATTCTTCTCAATAGAGGAATTCCCATTTTAGTTATGCTGGAAGATGTAGTCCATTAGATAATATCAAAATAAGGTTATCATAAAGTCCAACACTGCAAGACACTCATCTAACATTAGCACTCAAGGGGAAATACAGTATGATAACATAATCTGGTTTTTGTTCTGCATACCTGCAACTTGAAATTCAATTAAATATAAAAGTAAACTAAGCAAACACATAATAATACCAAACAATTAAATCAGTGATATTTATGCACCAAAGATTTAAAATTGGAAAATAAGACAAACTCTGCAGAATTGAAACTGGACCGCCAAAAATTTCCACCCAAACAACCAAACTAAACCTTTGTCTCAATCAATTGAATCGGCCATATGAATCCTTTTACACCATTCTATTTTGTTAAGAGTCATATCTTCCGTTAGTTTTAATAGATTCATATCTTTTTTTAATACGGCGTCTCATGTCAATTTAGATCTACCCCCTAGTGTTTTCATCACTCATGATTTTGTCGTTTTTTCTAACTACTGCATCAACTGGTCTACGTTGTATGTGTCCAAACCACCTTAATCTATTTTTTCACAACTTGTCCTCAATTGGTACCATTCCACAAATCTTCTCATTCCTAATTTTATTTTTTCTAGTCTTACCGCAAATCCATCTTAACATTCTTATCTCCGCAACACTCATCTTATTTATGTCATCTTTCTTAACAGCCTAACATTCCGTCCCATATAAAACCGCTGGTCTAATAGCTGTCCTATAAAATTTTTCTTTTAATCTTGTAGGTGTTTGTCGATTACATAAAACTCCGGAAGCACTCATTCACTTAAGCCAACCAACTTTGATTCTAAGAGTTACATCATTTGCAACATCTCCATCTTTGTTAATAATCGAACTTAGATAACAAAAATATCAATTCTTAGGTATCTCTTGGTTTTAAATCTTTACTTTTTCACCATTTATATTCCTATTACTGCTAAAATTATATTCCATATATTCAGTTTTGTTTCTACTTATTCGAAACCCTTTTAATTCCAAAGCTTTCCTCCACATTTTTAGTTTAGTGTTAACCCCACTCCTAGTCTCATCCACTAAGACAATATCATCAGCAAACAATATATACCATGGGACCTCACCCTGAATATATTTAGTCAATTCATTCATAACTAAGGCAAAGAGATAAGGATTCACTCCATCATACATGTCTCTTATCACATCAATGTAACCTTTTGTCACCCCCTTTCTCTTCAACGCCCACCATATAATATCTCTAGATGGGCTTTTTCTAAGTTTATAAAAATCATGTGAAGATCTCTCTTCTTTTCTCTATACTTCTATATCAATCTCCTTAGTAAATGAATTGCTTCCATAGTTGATCTACCATGCATAAAATCAAATTGATTATGTGACATTAGTGTTGTTAGCCTTAGACGATATTCAATCACTCTTTCCCATAATTTCATCGTATGACTCATCAACTTAATACCTCCATAGTTGTTACAATTTTGAATATCTCCTTTATTTTATATATAGGTACTAGAATACTCTTTCCCCACTCTTAGGGCATTCTCCACTCTTCGGGCATTTTCCACCCAAACAACCAAACGACATAAAAGGCAGCTCATTAATTACTTTCAGAACAAGGATGACAATAATTCATGTTTCATTTTCCATAGGATAGCGTGGTTACCTAGGAGGACCTAGATGATAGACTTGTGCAGACAGACTAAAAGTCAAATGAAGGTTTGCTCTGTAGAGTTTTTTTTAATGGCCTTTTGGCTTTTTGAAAACAGGCCTTGATCTTCGTAAGTTCACAAAGGAACGAGTTCTTAATCTATCTTCCATATTTTAATAATCCTTCAACTTCAAAATATTATAAATAAATATCCAGTTTCTTTGAGTTTATTGAATTATTCCTCATAATTATAGCCTAAGGTTTCATATTTTAGGACTTTATCCGTTTACAGCCTCTAATGAGGTTTCTAACTGTTTTGTAAATTGAGATGATATTTTGTCAAATATTTATCAATCAGAAATTATTTGCACGCCTAACAATGAATATATCCTGAATTTGTCATTATGGAGTATGGGAGTTCCAGCTGATTTGTTGCTTTTCTTCTGGGACATAGGGTTTGAAATGGAGTTGTACTTAAACAGCAGGAAAGAAACAATTAAACAAATATACAAAGTAGAAAAGGAAGGAGGAGAAGAAGAAAAAAGCTTACATTTGTCAGATGTTCTTTGTACTTTTGGGTTCTTCGTACAGATAATCATAGGTCTGTGGAGTGGATAGGGGAGGAATATTTGGTAGGTAGATTGGTGTTTATATTTATAATTGACAGTGAGCCAGCGTATGAGTAGCCAATAGAGTTTTGGAGTTCTGGAGGCATGAGAACTGATAGTGGCTGTTGGAGGTGTTGGTGGTTGGGCAAAGGCAGTGACACCATTTCGACGTCGTTGCAGTCCAAGCGTAGCAGCAAGAGTCCAAAGTAGAGAGGCGGTTGAAGAAGATGGACCTGTAGATGTGGGATGCCGCAATTATTGGCTGGAAAGACCAAAGAGGTCAAGGCTGGGTCTGTGAAAGGAATTTATAGGCGTGGGCCGTTATTGTGTGGAATTTGTGAACTACGTGCTCTCTGTGTGAGTGTGAGTGTGTGTGTGTGTGTAATGTGAGAATTCCACGCACAGAGGAAAATGGAGGGAGGAAAAATCAAAGGAAGTTGTCATTTTTTATATAGTAAGATAAGAAACAAGAATATATTAATAAGATTTATATCGAGTCTAGTTAGGCTTACTTTAGCTAATTTCTTTTATGCCCATTCACCCAAAAATTGCCTCCAAGTAGTGTAGTGCTACCCTATAGGGAAATCAAAAGTATAATGGGATCAAAGGACCCCCACTGGATCATAGCTGCCTCCCAGACTCAACTTCGAATCTTCTAAACAGTTCTTTAACAGCTAAAGGAACCAAAGGAAGCGTGCAGGCACCCAAAAGTTTATCATTCTTATCATTCTTAAAACATCTACAAGTCTCCATTCCTCCATGATAAAGGAAAATTCACCCCAACCATCCTGCAGATTGGTTCTCAAAAACAAAAGAAGTCATTTAACTTCAAAATTAGAAGACGGGCTGAGTTTTTGGAGAGCTATCTCCATATTTCCTTTTCACTAGTTTTAAATTCCCTCTCCATCTTTTACATTTTGACTTTACATTTTAGTTACCCACCATATCCTTCGTACTTTTTGTTATATTTTTATATAATATGTTCAACTTTCAATATATAGGTTCGATCTTTATAAAACTAGTGTTCTCAAGATATCGACAATATCTTTAAAATGATACCAATATTAAATAGATGGTAAAAATTAATAATTTAGTAAGTATAAAAAAATTACATTTTTTCCCTATTGGTGGATGAAAAAAATATACAAGTCATTTCCACCACTGGGATTTACATTAGAAAGATGATTCACCTTTCAAGGGAAGTGCGCAAATCTTGGAGGGAAAGTTGTGGAGTGATTTGCGTTTTGGAGAGCAAAGAGTGATTCTTTTAGAAATAGAGATGCGTGGTTGGAGTTAGAATGAATCTCTAAGACCACTTTTTGAATAACAAGTTGCTATTTTTATCATCCAAAATGGATAATTGAGTTAGAGCAGCAGCAAGTTTGCACAAAAAAGCAATAATTGTAACCTATGAAGCATGGCTACAGACACGGGCACGGACACGGGAAACGGTGCTTTCAAAAAAATCAGGACACGGACATGGCGGGAATACGGCGAAAAAACATATTTTTATTTTTTAATTTATATATATTTACTCCATGTTTATAAATAGAATAACCACAAACTACGTAGTACCTATGAAAAGAATCATCCACGTACAATTTACAAATAACCTCATCCATCACTCTAATCCTATAATAAAACATCATTTGAATAAAATATAAAGTCACTCATATTGCGAGTGGTACTAGCACTGGTAGAAAATGACATGATTTCCTATCATTATCAAATAATAAACAAGCATTCGCATTAAGCAAAAAAAAAAGCTTGACAAATAAGAGTGGCTGATAAACAAGCATCCAAATTAAGTATCTAAGAGTTTCAGAGTAAGCCAAAAAAGAGTTTCAGATTAAGGCAAAAGGGGTTTCAAATGAAGCCAAAATACGGTTTCAAATTAAGCAAAAAACAGGATTCACGTCGACGATGGTTAATTTCATGTCGACGATGGTTGATTTCAAGGGGACAAAGGTCAACGTTGATGGATTTCACGTCGACGAAGGTTGCCGATGCAAGATTTCAAGTCCACGAAGGCCAGCGATGCTCTATTTCAAGTCGACAAAGGTCTTCGATGCTCTATTTTAGGTCGACGAAGGTCGACGATGGTCAATTGAAGGTCAACGATGGTTGAAGAAAGAGGGGAAAAGAAGAAGACTGCATACTAGGATGGCGAAGGTCGTCAGAGATGGGGTCATTGGTAGTCCTCGGTGGCCAGCGGTGGGTCGTCAGTACAGGGGGATCACAGTATTAGGGTGCCGCCTTAGTTTATTGTTGCGTATTAGGGTTAGCCTCAATTTGGATATTAAGTTGTTTAGCCGCATCACGTATTAGGGTTTTTCGCGTGTGTGGCGTGTCTCGGTGTGTTCGATCTTGGACTAGCGTGTCCGCAGCGTGTCCCACCACATGTCCGAATGAAATATAATAATAAAAAAAAAATTGTGGCACGTCCGACATATGTCCCGCCGTGTCCTCGGCGTGACCCCCACGTGTCCAACAATGCTACGGCACCTATTTTGACGTGTTCGTGCTTCATAGCCTGAGAGGTATCCAAAAATAAATTTATATTTTTCCAATTTCAAATACATGTTGGATGTACATGGGATACGGGGAGATACGCACAAGATACGTTTTGGATACGGATGAGATATTTTTTAGAACCTTCCTAAAATTATTTTTTATTTTTATTTTTTTAAATTATTTTTTTATTTAGATAATGTTTTGATTTTATTGTTATGAATATACAACCATTTAGATATTTTTTATATGTTTAACGGGAATTCTTTTTTATTTATTATTTATTCAGTTATTCTTGAATTTGGTAGTTATTGAATTTTTCAAAATAACAATAAAATGAATTAACTTTCAAAATAACAATACTACAAATTGTTAAAAATATTTTTTACAAATGTTTTCTGACCGCACCCGGATCTGTGAATCTATTTATTTCCTAGCTTGTAGACAAGGCTTGAACTAACAAATGCGGCAATCGGATCCGTGAATCTATTTATTTATTTATGTATTGCTTCATAGAACTTTACGAAAACTTTAGATACCTTTTTATTTTAGAATATTTTCTATTGGGATTTAAAATTCTTTTTGGCGAGTTTTGTTTAATTTGAAAACATTATGTCCTAACTTTTATACCATTCTTAAGTCACTATGAAACTTGGTTTACATATTTTTCTATTAATAATTAATTATTTCATTTGTCATATATTCATAATGCAATCACTTTATTGTTATTTATTTTGTCATTACTAATTATATAGGCTTACTGTATTGTTGTGTTATGTTTCAACATTCATAGCGAAGAACGAAGGGTAGAATTAGGAGAATCCAGCTTTTCCTAAACAAATCTAACCTCAAAGTATATGTAACTTACTACGATCAAATCACAAATCTAAACAGGTTCAAGAGAAAAATATAGAAACATCCAAAAAATTAAAAAAAAAAATACTTGTTACAAAAGTTTGACTTGAAGTTCACGATACCCAACTTTACATTTGTGGATTTGTTTATCAAATCTCGTAGTTCTAAGTTTGTTGGAGATCAATGGTCTCAAATTGCAGGTGGTATTCAAGTGGCCCAATTAAAAAGGGTCATTTAGGCCTCATTTGGCAACTTAGTTTTAAACTAGACTTTTTATTTAAATATTGTTTTAATTATTATATTATTTCTTGTCAATGGCTCTGTTGAATTCCATATAAGGATGTTATTTTCTGTCCAAATGACCGGTTAATTTTTACAATACTATATGGAAAATAATTATGCATCCGAAAATGCTCACATGGAATATTTTCAAAGATGATTAATGGCAATCAAAGACAAAAACACAGCGGTTAGGAGTTACTCAAACGACACTTAGCGTCGTAGAGACATTTTGTGTTAAAAAGTAGTTATAGGTAGATATAGGCCGTTATGCATAGTTTTTTATGATTTTTTTCTATAAATAGATGTAATGTATACAATTTTAGGGATACACAACACAATACCTAGCATCAACCTCTTTACTTTTAACTTGTTAACGATAAGATTTTGGCATTTTAATTTCTTCACATTGTAATCTTTCATTTCCCTTATCAATAAAATTTTCTTTTACTTTTGTCCAAAAGTTTGAGTTTGATTTCGAGTTTCTTCCGGTGATATCCTGAAACAAGGCAGCGAACCATATCACAATTGCTTAATAAGACATTGTCTCTATCAATCTTGACGAGAAAAAGTTTTATTTCGTTAAAAATTTTGGCACGCCCGGTGGCACAACATATTAAATTAAAAACAATTATTAGCACACAAAGGCAAGACAAAGCAGTTCAAGAAGAAATAGCTTCGGTGGAAGCCAAACAGTGAGGACAACGTCAATCAACACCCGACAATGGGTGACCATGAAGTGAACTAAATAAGTGGCCAAAAAGTTTTGCTATTCACGAGTTGATACAGCAATTTATGGAATTCTTTTCCAACCCTAATACTGAAAGAAACCGAGAGTTGGTTTCGGTCATAAAAAGGCCATAAGTGGCCCCGAACCAGGAACGCCAATGGTTAATCCACCAGTTGAGGTGGTGAATGTCAATATGCCACCTATAAAGACACAAGTGGAGCTTCAAGAACCATCAATGGTCTCCACAACGAGCTACCAACAATAGGTATATTATAATCTTGTTTATGATCCAAGAGCTATCTTAGTTATTACACAAATGGAGCCTCAAAGACCATCAATTGTCCCCACAGTGATTTGCTACTAATATTGCATTTGCCATAAGCATGAGTAGTGAGTTTTAGTAAACTAATAAAATAATATATCTATAATATGTATATAAGAATGTAGTGTGCTCGCAAAAATTTTTAAAATTTAAATCCTAAATTCT
>JAULJZ010000007.1:7834171-7855930 GCA_032270985.1 Heliamphora pulchella
TAAATATATTTAATTTATTTAATCGGGGGCGGGGGTTATAAATACTGTCCTCTACCCATTACCTAACGGGTGTGGGAAAAACCCGCATCAAACGAAGCGGAGGAAGTAGGGGCGGGGCGGGTACGAGTATAATTGCCATCCCTACTAATATGAGTGAAAGTCACGCTTGGGATTGCTTTTCTTGTGTTTTTATGTATGTGATTTTTTCATATTTTTTGAATATTTTTATCTTTTTGTTATATATATTTTTTACTTTTTTTTGATTTATCGTGATAAAACGAATAAAAAATATAACCGTTTTAGTTAGAGTAAAAAAAATCTACTAGAAAAAGCCTTAAAAGAGCCTTAAAGTGGTTTTCAAAGGTTTTTTATTTTTATTTTTTTTATCTCATATTAACTTTTTAAAAAACATATTTTGGCTTTTTTTTATATTTATCTGATTTCTCGTAATAAGAGATACAAAAAAAGTATCATTTTTGAACTAACATAAATTCTTTTATTAAAAACAGAAAAAGCCTTATAAAAAAGTCTTAAAAATTATTCCAAATAATAGTCACCGACGTTGCTTTGTGTATTCATTTTAAAACTTGATATAAAAAAATTTAAAAATTTAAAAAGAGTTATACTGAAGACACGTCACTTAAAAAAATAAAAAATAATTTACCAGTGAAAAAATAATTTTATCTTATGATATAAAATATTTTACTAAAAAACTTATTTTATTTATTTTTGTTAATTAAATAATAAAAAATAAATAAAATATTTTATCAAAACATTTTTACGTTAAAACGAATGAAACCTTAATTCTTTTTCCATATTTTTCCTCGCCACCGGACGTAAAAGACCGGATTCTCGCCCGCCCCGTTACGCCCCGCCCGCCCATTGCCGCAAACGCGCTTTCTCGTTCAAAGTCGTCTCTCCCCTTGACCCTCCCCGTGACCGAAACGTCCCCTCACCCCCACAACCCATTCTCCATTGACGCCGAGGCTAGAATCTCCGAGAGAGGAATCCCATCAAACCAATTCCTTGACCCTCACTCTCTGTTGACTAGAAAATCGGGCGAATATGGGGTGTTGCAGCAGCAAGAACGTCGATTCGAAAGCGACTCGGATGGCTCGGTGGCGCTCCACCGGCATTGTCGCCTTACGCGACTCCAAATTGAAGGTTCCTTCCCATTCTTGTTCTTCCACCAATCAATTCTGCCTATATACACCTGTAAATGGGTATAAATTCTTTTTATGTATGTGGATTTTATATGCACGTGTGTATTTTCGTCTTCTCAATTTGCGTTTGAGCTTCTGACTGTTCTTAGGTTGGTTGTCTGATCAAAAAATGATCGGACTGATTAGAGGATTGAGTGGTTTTGCTAGAGTTGGAAAGGGGTGTTAGAACAAAATTTAAGAATTCTGTTTTTTAAGAATAAAATAATATTAAGATTTAAATCACGAAAATAATAGAATATAAAAATAATATAAAGTATGAAAAAAAGTTGACTGTGAGATTGTGAGGCGTGTTGAATACTGTTCTAGAAGTGATGTTACTTCCCACGCGATGGATGAAACGGGGTGTATTAGCTCTAAGGTACAACTCAAGAGCGTTTCTCGTTGTGTTCATGTGCACTAGGAGAATTTGAACGAGTTACGAGCCGAAGTTACCCATGTGAACTAATAAAATATTATAAATTAATATGATTATAAAACTCTCCATGGAAAACTCACTATCTCATCTCTCTTTATCAAACAATCACCTCTAAAATTCTTTCTCCCTCTTTCACATTTCTCTACTCTATTCTTTGGAATGACTAGGTATTTATAGAAAAGATAATAATACACAATGATTAATATTAATAAAATTAATATGGTCGTATTGAATATGTTATTAATATTATAATTATTTTATAATGGACAAAATCATGAATAGGCTATTAACAGTGGCCTATTTAAATTTGTAATGGATTCTTATTTAAAACTCTAATTAAATAATAATAATATTTTTAATATTTTATTTTTATTAAAATTCTCCAACAAGAGGGAATTGACTAATGTAACCTATTTGTTTTTGTTAGTTTTCTTTCTCTGACGGTGAAGTGCAAGTGAGATTTCTAGCGCATGACCCAGGATTGTTCAGGCACTGATGATCACTAGTTTTGTTGAAGTTTAGTCATGCTTCGTTAGACTTTTCTAAATGGATGAAGTACCCGTGTCTTATTACTTGGATTCGAGTATGAGATATGTGACTAGTATAAGAATATGAATATGTGACCGACATTTTTAGTTAAACACGAAGCATATATAGTAATTTGAATTTATTATAGAGCTATATATAAACGCTATCTTATGCATGAAATCCTCTATAAAACTTTACAAATACTATTTACCTTAGAAAATAAAAACTATATTAAAAAATATTAATATTAACGTGATACGTGTTCACATCCAACACCCGTACCTTAATCCATGTAGCAAATTGTTTCATTGTTTACGACGGTTTTGTGTTAATAGTAACAATAGTCATTGCCTAATATATTTTTGTGAAAGCTCCAATTATTCATTTGACTAATCCTTTATCTCAATGATTGTCTTGAATGATTGTGCACCAAGCGTATATGGGTGTGTGCATGCCACTTTTGTACAATGAATATTGGAGAGTGGTATTTTTTTGGAGTTGGATGACCGTCAATGGTGGCCAGGATTGTATATTAGTGAACTAGTCTTCGCTGGAAGAAAATTTATCATATGTTACAATGACATTTATGATAATTTACCTTTAACTTCCAAAAACTGGGAATCGCTTTCGTGGTTGATGTTGTAATTGGTGAGCTAGGCAAGGATTGTAAGAGAGATTTGTTAGTAACTCCGGAGATTAGTGAATTCCCACAGCTGCTCAGTTAGTTAAGTAGAAGATCTCCTATTTTTGTCTCTATTGACTTGTGTGATTCATGTGATAGATGTGGTAAATAATAATGGGCAAGCCTTCTCAAAGTGGCTTTAATATATCTTCTTGTTCAGTTTTTCCTTTTGACTGAATCTCAACATAGTTGGTTCTTGACTATTTTTATTTTTTAATAATGACAAGTAGCCATGTAGGTTTAGTTCCAATTGCTCTTTTGTGTGTGTGGGGGTGGGTGGGGGTACGTGTGCATGTGCTATTGCACACAACCATAGAAACCCACATATAGGCGCGTTTTTTTCTATTGCATTTGTGTGGCAGTGAATGTCTTGCTCATAAACAACCTTGAGAAAGAAGATGCTTTTGTTCAACATGGGCCTCAATTTCTGTGTGGAACCCAATTTCATGGTACTTTCTTCCATACACTTATGCTGTGAATATTATCACTGATTCTTTGGCTAGTTCAATTTGATGTATTGCATGTGGTTTTAAATTAAGCATCATAGCAACAAGCCAGTCTTAGTCTCTATACCTAGATTGTGCAATTGTGCTATAATTGATGGATCCTGCTTTTCAGCTATTTAGTGTGGATTTTTCAATTGGATCGAGAGTGCTTAATTTATGAGAATTGGAATTTGCTTGCCTTCCTTTTAACTATTACAATGATTTAGTATATAAGTGATGATTCGTTTTCTATAGTAACAAACTGCTAATGGATTTTGGTTTAGATTTTTAGGCTGGCAGGCAATGCTTAATGCTGCTCCCCTTGAAGTATTTATGCCATCATAACCTTAGCGTGCTTCGGAAGGATGAAATAAACTTTGTAGATGAATAAATGCATATTATATTCTTATTTACCCCGTTGTTGTTCTTCATCTGCTACAGTTGTCTGTGTTACAAAAAATGTGCTAACAATTTCCTTTTCTGTTGAACAGACATTTCCTGATGAAGTTCTTGACCTAGACAAATCTGTACGGACTCTTGATTTGACACACAATAGATTAGGTAGTATTCTTCATTTTTTCTGTTTATTGCAGCTGATATTATGGAAAAAGTTGAACGGAAGCCCAAAAGCATAAAAATGGAGTTTCTCTAAAAAAATTAGACTTTTCTTTTCCAGCTTTTAAAGTTATTTTGGCCCATAAGAGAGAGTAGAAGTTGTGACAAATTGGCACAACTTCCGAGAAAAAAAAAAGTCCAAACAGGCCCTATGTCAATTATTAATCATTTGTTTGCTTTGAGAGATGGTAATACAATCAAGGGTTATACCGGAGTTATGAGCACTTTTGTTCATTCACATGTGCATGCATGCTTTCTTTCCAATTTTCGGCACAAACTTCCTGCTTTTTGTCTATATGTAGTTGTGCACTTAATTTGATAGGAGCCACATGACTTTATCCATTAGTAAATGGAAGTGAGATTTCATGACTCTTTTGTGTTTAAGCTAGTTGTCGAAGCTGATTCTTTCTTTGTTGTTATTATTGATCTTATTGTTGTTCTTATCAAGTTTGGTTGTTGTGTGCTGTGACTTACGTAGTGGACATGCCTATGGAGATCAGCAAATTGATTAATTTGCAGCGGCTGGTAAGAATAATGAGTTTGCATTTGTGTATTCATACAATTGTGCCTTTTGCAGTAGATATCTCCTGAAGATAAAAATAATTAGTTATTTTCTATGTAGTCATGTCTTAATTTTAATTGCTACCATATTTCTCTTTTGTCAAGCTTAACTTTCTTGGGTTGTTATCTTGTGAGATGCATGGGTGATTGGAATGGAATTTTATGAAGAGCACAAATTTTTTAGCTAATGTACCTATTAATAAAATTCAGATGGCCTTCAATACCCCAAACCAAACAATAACAGCTAGAATTCAGTCAGAATTTGAATATTTTCATCAATGTTTGGGGAAAAATTATTGGTTTTATATAGTAGAAAATACCAATGAATAATGATACACTAAAAAGGACCATTGCTTGTTACAGTGATAAAAGCTCGGGCTGCTATTGATGAGAATGTAGGTTTGAGTTTGAGAGCAACCACTCTTTGCAAATAATGCAAAGGTTAGGTCGTTCCAGTTTTGCCACTCCTAGAACCCTCGATTAACAAGGAGCAACAATGGAAAAAGTCCTGCAGATAGGATGTACAAAGATTTGTATCAAAGATAGGGAATTCAAAATGGTAAGATTAACAATTTGGGCCCCCCTATTCGTGGTGGTTGAGTTTTAATAAAACATAAATCAACTTACAGTAATAGTGATTGCTTTGTGACGGAAAAATTGTGATCTTCTGGATTTCTATTGATAATAAGGGGCAGAGTCTTGCTTAGTTAATCTCATTATGCTTGTTCGTCTATTGGAATGGTTGATTTATGTTCTCCTTTAACCTCTTACCTAATTTTCTTGTCTAACTCTTATAGAAGTGCAGCCATTAGATTTTTTGCATTCTCTCATTCGTTCCTTATTATTTGTCATTATTTCATAAAAAAGAAGAAAGTTTTTTCTTTTTTTTTTTTGTGACCGATTGCTTTCTGGAAGTCATCCTTGGACGGGCAACCAATTGTGTGGGTGTGACCATCAGGAATTTTTTGTTTTGAAAATTTTCCTTATGGTACAATGTATGTACATGCAGAAGTTGATATTAGTGATGCTGTTATTGAATCTTGATTCAGTATGATTCCACTTAGATAATATAGATTGAATATCTGACTATTGGCTTTTCAGGTCTTGGCAGATAACCTTATTGAGCGCCTCCCAATAAATGTGGGCAAACTTCAGTATTTAAAAGCCATGACGCTTGATGCAAATCGAATTACTATCTTACCAGATGAATGTAAATTTTTGTCTCTAATTAAGAGAATTCCAGATTGAGTCTAGTTAATTGTCATTTATTTGCTTACCCCCTACCCCCCTTCTCAGATTTAGTCTAGTTAATTGTCATTTTCATGCTTCTTTGCCCTACTCATTTTTAACCTTACCAGCTATACGTTTCCTGTTTTCAGTGGGTCAACTGGTGAGACTTGAGCGGTTGTCCGTCTCAGGAAATCTATTGACACACCTGCCTGAGACTATAGGGAGCTTGCGCAATGTGAGTAACTGCATCTAGTGTACCACGAAATCCATTTTTAACAGTTATTTTGATATAACAAGGCATTTGTATTTATTCCATTACTCAGTGTGTGTCTGTGGTACTTTGATAGGCATTCTGCCTACGTTACTAACATAGCACATTATAAATCTTAATGAGGTAGGATTGTAGGGCACAACATGGGAAGGACATAGCAACACATTATATATATATATATATATATATATATTTATATATCTTTTATTCATGTAGTGTAATATAAATGTGCAATTTAATATTAATATATACATTAGTTAGATTTTCTAATTCAAATAGCCATTGTGGAGGACAAAGATTCATAAATTTCATGCATGCAATGTATACTCCTATTGCTTTCTTTCTTCTTATTATTTTTTTCTTGACCATTGTTGCTAAGCATACTTCACTTTATGTTGGTCATATACATGATATATCATTTTAGAAATGTTCAAAAATGTATTTGGGGTTCGGTGCATAAATTGTGTTCCGAAGAATGCTAACTGTTGTTCTATTAACTATTAAGGGATTCACCTCATTGGTTGCACTCGGGATGGTCTGAGAAGCGCGACAAAATGTCGGATAAGTTTTGAACATGTTTCTACTTTCTAGGATTGTTCGAGGAATGTCAGTCTGATTTATGTTGACACTGACACAGTTTCGTCCTAGAAGTGCACGTGCTTCTTAGGTGATACTTTGTTTACTGCTTTTGTGTGTGTCTGTGTGTGCGCAAGCGCTTTTGTGTGCATGGTGTTTTGCATAGTCCTCAACGTTTACAACTTTTGATTATTCTTCCTGATCTCATGTTTCTTTCATGGATGTGTAATTTTTTATTTGTCATCATTATTCTTGTTATTAATATTGTAACTCTTACACAGTCCTCAATTTTACTTGTAAAACATCGGCATGGCTTTCTTTCTTTTGAAAATTAGATTTCGTGTTGATGGTTGGGTTTTTTATTAATTTGAGATGTAATAGCTGATATAGGAGTCAAATGATGTAATATTGCTTGTCGAGCAGAAGCATGTGGACATTTGAAAACTGTTTTTGTGGATGCTATGATTTTACTTTCAAAGTTGTGGTTTTAAATATAGTTTTTTTTATGATAAATATTTAAGTTGCAGGAACTAACATGGATTGTTGGGCAATGCAGTTGGTGCTCTTAAATGTTTCAGATAACAAGTTAAAGTTTCTTCCAGAATCAATTGGGAGTTGCTTCTCTCTGGAAGAATTACAAGCCAATGGTACTTTTTGAATCTTGTTTTAAATAAATCCTTTTTATTCTTCATGCCCTTTTTTTGTTCATTTTCCTTTTTAATTAATTTTTTGACAGCTGTTTCCATTAATACAATGGTTTAAGCAGCATTTAGGTACCATGAGCAATATGCTACTGAAAAACCTTAATGGTTTAAGCAACATTTACAAATTCATTGCACTTGGTTTATAACTTTGATCACTTCTCTAATGTTATTTCTCCTGTGGACATTGACTCTTGTTTTCTATAGGGCACTAATGGGATCTTCACTGCAAATTTTCGCTGTGGCATATCAGACATTTGTTTTCATTTTTTGTTGTCATTAGTGCAAGCTGCTTGATAGTTCATCATAAATACCAAGTTTTTAAATGATAAGCCTGGGATGGGTCTCATATCAGCTTACAACTTATCAGATTGCCCGGAAGATTCAATGCTTTAAGTTGTTGAAATGACTATAAATATGTGTATATATATTTTTGGCTAATAGAGGGACCCCCTCAAGGCAGAGTCCTTGGACATACCCCCGAGGGGTAAATCTCTGGATACCTGCAATCACCAGCAAATTGCATGTATTGTTTAAGTGAGAAAGCTTCAAGCGGGAGTCAAACACAAGATATCGGGGTTTACAGTTGGTCTCAATGATGACCTTATACCACTGAACTACTCTGGCAGGTTAAATGACTATAAATTCCAATATTTGTACATACCTTAGTAATTTAGTTTACAGTAACGAGATAGAAATTCCTTTCTTCCTGTTTGCAATCAATGAAATCCTTTACTACTTTCTATGGATCCTAGGACCCAAGCTCGACTTGGCCTTTCTGCTAGAGCTGAATTGCAGAAGATGATTCGTGCAGCCGACGTGAAATATCTAGTAGCTCGCTATAAATAAGGTTTTTCTGAGCTGGAGCTTTTCCAGCAATTGTTATTGATTTGGTTATAATGATCTAGAAGGTTAGCAATTGACATGCCTATAATGGAATTTGTAGTTTTACGTAATTTCACATCTTACATCAGACGTGTGCAAGTAAGTACATGTGCTTCCATCAATAAGAATTATTGCAGATTGCTAAGGATATATATCAGTGTCCTAGTTGAAAAACTGGTGTAGTTGCATATGATACCATAATGATGGACGGACACTAGTTGATGGTTACGAATTGAAGTGTAAATGGTATCCAAGGAGATGGAAGCTGGAGTTGTTTGTTCCGTGATATTGCAATTCGTTTCTATGCCCTGTATTTTGATCTTTGGTTTCACTCCTAGAATTTCAGTAAGTTGCTTGATAAAAGAACTAAATTATTTTTCAGTTACAAACTGTTGAAGTGTGAAGCTCCAGATGGTTAAGTGGGAACAAACTTTTGGGGGAGTAGTGTATTTGCTCCAAACTCTGGCCCTCAAGATGCTTCTTCCATATGCTTTGTTTGTCTTTGCGGAGTTACAGTGCGGCGTGCTCACATGTCTTTATCTTATTCTTCTTACGTAGCATCATGGTTCTGATGGTTTTCTCTTGTTTTTGGCAGAAAATTCTATTGAGGAGCTTCCCTCTTCAGTTTGCAATCTCGTTCACCTGAAGTCACTCTGCTTAAACAATAACAATGTGAAGCAGGTACCTGCCACAGAGTTTATGTTCTATGCAACTTCTTCTATGAATCATACAGTGTATTTATAATAGGTTACGCCTGTCATCTGTTTTTTTCTCGCTTTCTTTCTTTTCTTTTCTTTTCTTTGGTTCATTTACATATAATTAAATACCCTTTCATTTGAATTGTAATTTTTGCCTTTTTCTTTAGGTTGTATTTTGAGTTCCATGAATCTTAACTGAATTAGTGGAAATTATCTGATCATAGTCATTGTCTTGCTTCCTTTCATCATCCGAAGAAAGGATACGGGAATAGAACGAATAAGAAGGTAGGGAGTTTTTCTTATCTTTCTATCATTTCCTTTCTTCTTTTAAGGAGCCTTTTCTTTGACATTTTCTGATCTTCAAACAAATCGGATTGTTTTTATACAAGTTACAATGCTGACAAAGCAACACCCCTTCCACCACCTCCATGTCTTTTCTCCCTTTTCCTCATCTCTCTACCTTCATTTCCTATCTATTTTCCTTCCCTGCTCATGCATAAGTCTGAACTCTCAGGTCAATGGTCTGAACTCCATGTCTTTTCTTCTTTGCTCATGCATAAGTCTGAACTCTAAGGTCAATGGTCCTTATATTGAAATTTATTCTCTTTCCTTACTATCTTATTCTCTTTCTACTTCATCCTTCTCTGCTTAATTGAAAATCTTTTCCAGATTACTGAAATTAGTATTTTAATTTTGCAGAAGTACAAGGTTCATATTTCATCCTGTTGGAAATCTGATAAATACAAGCTTCATATTTCATCCTGTTGGAAATCTGATAAATACATGAAGGATATTTCTCTCTTGCTCACTCCCTCCCCCCTTCAAATACTTTTGCTAGATTCATTAACACAACCATTCTCCCTCTGCCCACCAATTACCTGAAGTACACAAATGAACATAGACACACAAGAAAAATAAAGGAAAAAAGAAGATGATAATTTCCTCTAAATTAATTCGTGTTGTGATTAACTTTATTTTACTGCTCTTGCATACCCATATTTTGAGATGTAAATGTCAAGATTTTTTTTTTCTAAAAAAAAAGTTGGGATGAGCTTTGATATGTTTCTTAGATTCATTTTCTAACGCTTTATGCTTTTGTACCTGAAGTATACCTGTTATTGGTAACTAATGTTTTGTGTCGGCAGCCTGGACCGTGGTCCATCTCTTGTTCCTTCCAGAGCAGTAGTTACTAATTTATCTATGTTCTTTCAGGCTTTTTGAAACTATTGCAACCGTCATAATGTGAGCTATATTGCTAATGTGGGATTTCTTGCTTTACAGATACCTCCAAATTTGTTGACAGACTGCAAAGCTCTTCAAAATATTTCTCTCCATGACAATCCCATTTCCATGGATCAATTTCAACAGGTAATGCAGAGTTTCTTTGTGCACGGCTTTGGTGCATCTCAAAAGTTGAATCATAATTATTGAAGTCTTAATATTTTAGTAGAACTCTAACGAAACATGAGTTCAGATGGAAGGGTTCGAAGAGTTTGAAGCCCGGAGGAGAAAAAAGTTTGACAAGCAAATTGATGCAAATGTGATGATCAATTCTAAAGGCCTTGATGAGGGTGTTGATCTATGACACATGCACGATCAGTAGTCCTTGCATACTGGATAATTGGTGAAGTATCTGTTCAAATTGATAATATCCGGCTGATTTTCATTGAATGGCAATTTTACTTTTCCAATTTTAAAACTTTGTCATGCTATTTAGTTCTCCAACCATAGAATCATCAATTTTGACTGCTGGTAGTGAACGAACAAAACTTGAATGCCTTCCGAAATATTTGTTTCTTAGATTTCTTTAATCATTTCTTGATTTTACTTTCACTTCTAAACAACATTTCTTTCTGTTATAGTCCAAACTGTTTTCCAACCTTTGGTTCTATCATTTCATAGTTCTTGCTTACTTGGGTCCGGTTAACTAACAATGCTTTTATGAGAACAATCTACATCAACAACTGGTATATGTCGCATCAAACTGTAATGTTTAGTTCTTAACCAACCTAGGTTATGTGATTGCACCAGATGCATGCATTTCTCTCCAGTAACTACAATATTGTCAAATGGACTTTTTGAGTTTTGAGTTGGGTATGAGGACCTATAGATGATAAGCTATGGAAAATTTTACAACTAGGGTTCGTAGGAAGTCAAAGCCTTGCATTCTATTGGGTGTTTTTGCTGCTTAGTGGCAGCTGTTTTATAGCTCTATCTCTCTCTCTTTTTTTGCATTGGAAGTTGTGCTGAAGTGGTCGCCACAGCTTCCACTTTTCGTTTATGAGCCAAAAACAACTTTAAAAAATTGATTTTTGAGAAGCTACATTTTGGTGCTTTCAGATTCTGCCTTATAATCAAATTTTATCGGAAGTTCAATAGCAATAAACACCACTACGTGTGCAACAATGAATGTGTAAGCAGAGAGAACCGGGAAAAAAAAACAAGGATCAATCAATCAAATGACACATCCATACATTTTTGTATGTATGCATGGCTAGAGAACTAATTTTGATTTGAGGATACAATGTTATTGTTTTTGGATTTTACGCTAAATTAATTTTGACATCTCTTGGATTGGTTATTGTTTTTAGATTTTATGCTAAATTAATTTTGACATCTCTTGGATTGACAGAAGGACAAAATTTGATGCCGTTCGATGCAACGAGGTCGGTTTTTGACCTTATCTAGACATTGGGATCCATTACTCTCCAAGCTCAGTCTATCACTCTGTAAATAAGGGGCCATACCGCTAGTTGCTTTTGCGCTTAATTTATGCGTTTTGTATATGAAACAACTGTTTGAAACCTATCATAACTCGAAACCACTGGATCTCATGGCTTGTACAATTGGTTAAGGTGTAATGTTTTACTCATTCTTGAGTATTTTTAAAGTAATGAAGTTTTATTGACATTTGTGTATTGGTTCACTTGCTGCTTGTTCATAATAAAGTGGATTAGCAAGTGAAATAGCAGCTTTGGATACCATGAATGCTAGTTTGTTGTCTTGCTGCTCTGCTTTGGAAGTGAGGATATCTCTACTTGATTGGGCAAGTTTTGTTCACCTGGCTCTGGAAGATATATATTGTTCTGTAGACTCTCTCTCTCTCTCTCTCTCTCTCTCTCTCTCTCTCTCTATATATATATATATATATATATATATATATATATACACACACACACACACGTGCGCCCTAGTGAATTGTCCATGCTTAAAGGTTCTATCGAACATAATTTGATTATGGTGATGCAATGACGACGCATAATGATGATGGTGGTTAAGCGATGATGCATAAAGAGAATGAGAATGGGAGAAGGGAGAAAGATAATGAATGTGTGTCAAGCGAGGCTAAAAGGAGAGTAGGAATGAGTGAGAATTAAAAATAGTAAAACGAAACTCACCATTAAAAGATGTTTTTTTTTTTAATAAAAAAGTATGAGTATCTAATTGTACAATTTATCTTGAATTAATTTTAATCGCTCTTTTCAAAATATAATAAGAGGGGAGAGAACACAATTTTTAAAAAGTAAACTTTCGATCATAGGAATTTTAGCCACTTGTTTTAAATGTTTTTGATGAGAGAATTTTTTTAAAAAAATGTATGGGTTAACTTATTAAGAAAATGCGCATGACAACATTTAAGCTCTTCAATAAGAAGAAAAAAAATGTATTGATATTTGCGTAAAGTGTATTGATATTTGTAAAAATAGTAGGTTTTACTTGTTTATTGATATTAAAAATCTTTTACCTCTATTAAATTCTTAACGACAGCTCTTGGGCTATCATAGCATAGCCTTTATAATACATAGACTAGCAAATTGTCTGTGCCTAAGCATGTTGTACAATAATGGGGCATTAAGAGAAAAGAAAAAGAAAGAGAGATGATGAATGTATTTATCTTAGATGGGAAAAAATCGAAAATGGATTTGTTCAAGTGAGTGAGTGATTTAAAACTAATTTGTCAGTCAAGAGGAAAAAAGAGAGAGGAGGAATGGATGGGAGCCAAAAATACAAAAATTAAGGCCACTGTTAAAAGATATTTTTAAAAAAATGAGTTTCTAATCGTAGTATTTAATCTTGATTTAATCTCACTCGTTTTCAAAATGTGTTAAAGAGGAGAGAGAACAAATTTTAAAAATATAAGATTTTGATCGTAATATTTGAAATTAAATTAGTCTCAACAACTGCTTCTTTTAATCTCAGTGGCTGACATCTTAAGGACATGTCTATTGTGGATTTCCATCATGCAAACATGGTCGGATGATGTGCTGGCATTCCTTTATATTGTTGTCATGAAACACTCTCTTGCATTGTTCTGGTCTCTTTGGACCGTTTTCACTCATCTAGTCGTTGGAAGCCTTAGGACCTAATGATAAGTTAAGGGGATGACTTTCAACTAGTGTAACCATGCCCATCCTATGAAGGCATTGTAAGGGGAAGGCACATCTATTAGTAGGAATTCAGTAATCGAGGTTTAGGTACTAGCTCGGGCTGGCAATATAATCTTTTTGCATTAAGAGGATCAGTAGTCCATTAAATTCTACTAGAGGGGTGAGGGACCTCTGTAGGTCAAAATGTTTAAAACCCAACTTTGTAAAGAGGTCAAGGTACAATACCTCGATTGAGCTCTCTTGATCCATTAATATACATCGCAAGTCATACCTCGCAACTCAAAGTTACAACTAGTGCATCGTTGTGCGAGTGCTCGACCCCTTGTCTGCATTTATGAAGGTCACATTTCCCGTGGAGAATTCACTGCTCACCTTCTTCCTCTTGCTTGTCTCACCTTGCCCAAGCTAGGCGTGCACGACTTCATGTTTGCGGGTAGCCTCCTTGTGCTCGGACCTCATCCCATTCGTGCGTCCGCATTAGGAAATGACATGTATCATATTGATGACCCCCAATAATTTATTTGTATCCGTTCTTTACATTGGTTGTGTTAATTGCTTTTTCCTTGGCTCAAGTTTTTTCTTGATCTATGAGTTAACGAGTTGCCCAACCTTGACTAAATCCTCTATATGTTTTCTAAATACATAACAATTTTTCGTGAGGTGCCCTATGTCATTGTGTATGAGTAATGCTGTTTTTGGTTCCTTTTGCTCGGATCTCCCAACATCTTGGGTGTGTAGGAAAACCATGACTTGTCCTTTATTTGATGCAGAAGCTTGTAGATCGGCTCATTGAAGACTGTGTTAGGTATCTCATACCTCACCATGACTTCTTCTTGGTTGGCCTTTCTCTTCGCTTTCTTTCTAACTTTTCTTTCAGCGTTGGTATCTTGGCTACGGGGTCTTCCATGTCATCTCAAGTTTGGCATATTGCTCGATTCGCTGTATAAGCTTGGCCATCCCATAAGTTGGTTGTTTAGCTAGGGTTTGCCTTAGTTTGTGTGTCTTATCTAAGCTAAGTTTGAATGAAGCCACTACCAACTATTCATTGCATTTATCAATGCCTCTGAAGGTCTCTCAATACCACTGAGCGTGTTCTTTAAGGCTCTTGCTCCCCGCTTTTCTAAGGATGACCAAGGCATCAATCTTCTTGGTTGTTTGTTGTTAGTGATGAATCTTGTAGCAAACAGCTCATCCAATTGTTTTCAACTATCAACTAAGCTGGCTGATAACTTATCAAACCATCTCAGTGCGACTTTCCCTAGACTAAAAGGAAAACTCGGCATATGAGAGCGTTGTTTCCATTATAGATGGCCATCATCTGTTTGAAGTGTCTGCTATAATGCTCTATGTGCCATATCCTTTGCCGATCTCCTTGAGATTGATTGTAGTTTCCTCTCAAGTTGTTGGTGCAACCATTGTCACAGGTCTTCCTTATGGTTTTCTTGACCTTAAACCGGGTTATCTTTCCTATGTGGATTGCGTATGATAGCTCGACGTGTCCCTATCTTAGCATGGGTGCTACTCAAGGTCTGAGTCTGTCTCTCTTTGTTTCTTCGATGTTTTTGTGATGAATAATCTGCTTTTGTTAAGATCTCCTCATCGATCTTCATCACGTGGATCTATGTGAGCTCCCGCCTTTTGGATGGCTTTCTATTTTATAGTTGCCATCCTCGGGAATCCAATAGTTCTCTCCATAGGTTCAAGAGCTATTAGCCTTGTTTGTCCATCTCTTCTTGGTATTGCTTTATTACTTGCTGGAAAGAGTAATGAGTAGGTAGTTTTTTAGTAATGAGTAGGTAGTTTTTCTTCAGATGGAGTTGCATAGTAGGAACTACCCTAGGTAGTCTCCGCTTTGTGATTTACTCTGGATCTAGTAATATGGACCTTAGAATGAACACGATTCCTACTAGTGCGAGCTCCATTTTGCTTAACACTATGGTGGCTCCAAATGTGGTGAGTTGCACGAAATGCACCATCATTTTGTTTGATGTGAACTTGTATGGAATTGCTAAATACGTCTTGTTCGCTGTTGGTTGCCATGAAGGCATCCATAATAATGTCCATGTTGGTAGTTGACAAAGTGAGTTGCGTCCACCTCTTCTTATACAAGCAAAGGATTATTGTTGCCCAACCAGAGGTTCGGCCTAAGAGCAATCCGACAATCAAGTCAGTGAAGGCTTAAAGATGAGAAAGCAAATTGACAAAGTTTTGGCTATATGAAATGTTACACACCTCTGTGGTGTGAAACTTTTCTCTATTTATAGATGAACCTTGATTCGACTTTTATCCTTATGATGCTTCATGTTCAGTCTATCAAGTCAACCGTAAAGTTGTGGCTATAATAATGACTGTGTTGAGTGTTCTCTTAGTTCTGTTAGAAATCCACTTTTGCTTTTCCTCGTATTAAGTATCAAGCCAACAAACTCTAACTCGTCGACATCTCTGTCAGATGTAGGCATATGATGCAGACCTTGGTTAGTAAGTCTTTGATATTCGTGAGCTCAACTTATGTTCTTGGGAATGTCTATACTCGGCCATTTTCGAGCTTTGTCTTGACTTAGGTGGATCTAGCTGGGATGATAGTCCCCTTTAGACCACGTGATGTGGTGATGAACTGGATGTCAAGTTAGACTGATATTCTGACCTCCCTCAAAACCTTTCAAGCTTGTCAAAAAATTTTGGTGGGATGTTGTTGCAGCTGCTTTTTTGATATTGTTTTTGGTTGTTAGTTCTCCAACTAATGAAAAGAACATAGCCATCATCCAACCATTAGAATTGCTCCCAACCTCAATTATGACAATCAATTCATCTCATTTGGAACAAATCGCCTAGAATGGAACTCATAGTTTAAATGTGTTGGGATTTTTTACCATCATCGAATGTGATTGGAAGCACAACTAACCACACACTAAAGGGAAAATCTCATAAAAATTTACGTAATTTGGCCTACAAGAGCCCATATCCATGTGCAAGAAATAATCCACTATATTTTGTAAAATGTACAAGTATGTATCCAATAATACCAAAAAGCTTAACACTCAAAATTTGAATTTTAAACAAATTCAATTTTTCCGCTCAAGGATCACTCCTTCGCCCTTGATATTTTTTACTTTTTCCTATATCTTTACCTCTTTAACACACTTTCTACACATCTTCTAAAAATTTTACGGTCCATATTTATAGACTAACTAAAAGAATCTCAGTCTTAGACAATTAGTAAACTTTATGCATATAAGACTCCTAAGTAAATTTATGACTCTACTCTAACTCAAATATATGTAAATAAAATTATAATTATATTATTTTCTCATAATGCAAGGTACACAACAAACAAAATGGAAAATTTTTAAATCTATTAGACATTGATTTATCTTCCATTTCTTGTTTCTATAATGTGAGTAAGACCAAAAATTGAGCTTTACACGAGGAGTGTGTTTTCCATGGATAACAAAAGGCATACAAATAAGTATATGCTTCTCATTTTTATAAATACTAGTGATCGAGCGTAAAAAAATGAAAATTTGGTCTATTTTGCAACGGAGAGGAGAAAATATTAAAATTTTTTTTTTGATTGGCAAATACTTATACATCCACAATTCTCACACCTTACACTTAGTAAAGTTTGAACCATCAACCTCCCACTTGGAAAGGTAACACCTATACTATTGGGTCAAAGGCCACTTAGTATCAATTTAATTTTTTGCACAGAAAATTTTCTCAACGAGTTCTATAAAATGAACAGTATAGTTATCAAAATAAACATAAGATGTATTTATAACAATATACATTAAGGCCGTGTTTGGCTACCTATACTTTTTATCTAAAAATGCAAAAAAATCAACATGGTCCATTTGGTAAAAAAAAAAAATTAAAAAACCAAAAAGTCAAATCAAAACACTAATTCTTAAATTATTCTATTCAAACTTTCACCACTTTAAAAATACGATAATACCCATAATTCATAACTTATTTACTACAACTACCAATTACTTATAATTGTTATTTTCAACTATATATAAAGGCAAAATTATTCAATTTGAATAAAAAAGTAAAAAAATTAATTTTTTACCCAAAGAACCAACTTAAAAAAGCTAGCTTACCAATCTAGCACTTTATTCCGCACGATAGAAAAAACATCATTTTATCATAAAGTTTAATTTTTATGGATCCTTCTCAATCTTATATTGATGATCTGAATCAAATTTGAAATGTATATTGAGAAGATCATCCATGTAAAAAGATAAATTGATTGGATATCTATCGATACAATATTTTGAAATATTTGTTTTAATGCTATGTATGATTTTAAAATTATACCGTTTATTTTATTTATAATAAATATGTTTAAATAATTAGTTATTGATGTCCAATCATTTTAATTTTTTGTATAGATGATTTTCTCAACGGATTCTATAAAATGGACGATAAGATTATCAAAATAAATATAAGGTATATCTACAATAATAATACATTAGATTAAGTGAAGAATAATAAAATGTCCTTGTCCTAGAAAACTAAGCATTAGAACTCCAAGCATGTTACCACTTGATTCTTTATTTTGCGCGGTCGATAACATCTTTTTTGTCATAAAATTTAATTTTTATGAGTCTATCTTAAGTTTATCTTGATGATTCAAATTGTTAATTTTAAAAAGCATATTAAAAAAATTATCCTTGTAAAAAAGTAGATTGATTAGATATCAATAGATATAGTATCTTATAATATGAATATGTGGTTTGAAATTGAAGGAGTAACTTGATACTCAGTGATAATTGATAGAGTAGTTATGTAATTTTCTCTAAAATGTATATATATTTACACAAAAATCTATATGATTATAAATATGAATATTTTTACTCATGAAGAAATGAATTTTAAAAAAAGTAAAATAGAGATTTTTAAAAAATTCTATTTTTGGGTGGGGAAATTTCTTAATTTCTCAAATCTCCTTTGCAAAAAAAAAAGGTTTAAAACAGTTTTTTTAATAAAAAAGAAACTGCTTTTTTTGTTTAGAAAATATGTTTGTTTTGCGTGGATAGAGAGGATATATATATATATATATATATATATTTATATATATTTGTTTAGAAAATATTTTTTTTGTTTAGAAAATATTTTTTTCTTCACATATTAGGTTTCCAATTATGGAGGTTGTGACCCTGTTTGGATAATTGTTTATTTGCTTATTTGATGTTGCTTATTTTTATTTTTAGTAATTTTTTTTTATCATTTAGTCAAACTATTATATTTTTAGACTCATCTCATTGAGATGAGCCGAAAAAATAAAAAAATTTGATCAAAATATAATAAAAAATTCAGAAAAGACAAAAATAAACTAAAATAAGCTAATAAGTCAAATTTTATGTTGCTTATTTTTATCTTTAGTGAATTTTTTTTCTTCTTTTGATCCAATTTTTTCAACAAAATTCGTGATATTTAACCCAAACAAGGCCTGTATCCTTGTTTTATTGATCATCATAGAGGGTTGAATTGCCAATTCACAAAATGTGTGCTTAGAGGTGTAGGGTTCTTTTTAGAATAATGAATAGTTGACAATAATGGAGAGATGAAATATGCAAAATAGCCAGAAAACATAGAATGCTAATTGAAATAGAAGGCTAATTGAGTTTGGAGTATTAGCAGAATGAATACGTATAGGGCGATTTGAATTATGATCCCTAAGAGCACAACCATCCCTCCTATTTATAATCCTCTGATGGAGCTATTAGGATTAAAACGAGACTCTAAGAGATATATTTGAATCAGGAGAGGTAATATCTGGGATCAAGAGATAAGATCCGCAGATCAACTATTTTTCGGAGAATCAATGTTCTACTCCAACTTAACTAGGTCGACCATCGGGCCTTGCGAATACCCGACCCATTCAGGTCAAGTACCCGACCCACTTGGGTCGAGTGACTCAGAGGTCACTCGAGTGACTTTCCTTAGCCACCAAGCTACATGTCTCCCAACGTTCCGTGCAGGATTGCATCGCTATTGTCTTCAATTGTCTCTGAGATAATCTTTCGATTCTCAGAAGAATCTATGCTAATATAGTTTGTGCTATATATATGTTTGCATTCACTCAGTCTGTATTGAGCCATATAGTCTGTGCTATGTCTTAATAATTAGGTAGTCAGAGTTGCACAGTCTGTACTGTCTTCACGACCTGTGTCGTGGTAATAATACAGTCTGTGCTGTTTTTATATTATGTGCCATAAGAGTATAGTCAAGTAGTCAAGGTTATTGTTATAGTCTGTGCTATACTTCACAATCTGTGCTGTAGAATGTTTTCATTTATAGTCAGGGCTATACTTCATAGTTATGCTATGGGATAATTGTGCGGCCAGTAACGCCGAGTATTCAATGGCAGTACTTCGAGCCACTGGTGATGCAAGCCGCTTGATTAGGTTGAGGCCAAATTCAAGCAATCATATGCCGAATTTTCATGTTGGAAAAGACATTAGAAAAGTTTTCATGAAACTCGAGCAACTCGAGTGACTCGAGTAGTTGTCTCGTGCCCCTCAAGCTTGAGCTTTCTTAGATTCTACGCATGATCGCACATGCTTCTAGTCGGTGAATAGCTCAAATTCCCCCCGAATGATTCGACTTCTTGATAACTCGAGTGACTTGGGTTCGAGCGACTCGTTTGTTTGTGTAAATCGGATTCTCCTTTCTGCATAAATCTTCGTACGTTTTATGTCATCAGGCATTATACATTCGAATTAACTCGAGGTACTCGAGCCATTCGACCTACTCGGGTAACTCGAGCAAGCCATAGCTTACTCGAGCCATTCGACCTACTCGGGTAACTCGAGCAAGCCATAGCTTAGGCTTGTCTCCCTCTTTTATTTACTTGCTCCTTTTTCCTGCATATTCTCCATTGGGATACCTTTGAACTGATTGGATGATTCTGATACTACCCTGTGCAACTTGGGGTACAATTGACTTACTGTCTTTTCCTTACCATCTACAAGAGGTTGAAGGAGTGGGGGTGTGAGATTGTCATTTTTTTCACTCAAGTGATAAATTAATGAGGAGCTTCATGGAGTGAAATTATGAAATTATTGTTGGAGTTTTTAGGTAATTCAAAAAATGACATTAGACTTCATCAACTTAAGAGTTTATTTATTATACTAGTATAGAAGTATAGATATATATACATAATTAATCGTTGTTTAAATTCTTTATTTACTTATTGTAATTTTATTTTCTATTTCTATTTATGTCTTTATGTAAATTAATTTCTCTCTCTATGTTTTCAAGTATATTTGTATTTTACATTTATTTCCCCTTACTTATGTTCCCAAGTTATTCATGCAGTGGATCTCAATTGAATGTCATAAAGATTTAGTTTAGTTTGGTTTGGTTACTTATGTTCCCAATTTATATATTTTCGGCATGTTTCCTAATTATACACGTTTTTGACAAATTCAAAGAAAGCATAAATGGATTGAAAATAATTTCTCACACACACAAAAGCGAACTTATCCACTAACCCCTCTTATTCTCAACAAATGTTGTATGCAATACAATTTATTGGTTGCTCTATGGCCTTTGACGAATTGTGAGAGAGAGAGAGAGAGAGAGAGAGAGAGAGAACCAATTAGCAATTTGGTGGTGGTGGGAAATTGAGGGTTCGAGCAAGAAGCCAAGCCCCAAATAATTAGGAAGAAATTATTATATAAGTAATAAACACCACGTTAACATCATAATGTGGTATGCTTATTTAATACATACATAACATGTGTTTATTTAATGTGAGACCATGTTAATATGTTATAACTATTTCTCTTTAATAAATGATTAATTCCTCTAATTATGAATACATGACATACATATATTAAGTTGGCACACCACGTCAACATGTTAGGGTTAGCTCTCATGTAGAGCCTGCGAGGCTGACGCTTTGAGTTCCCAATTTTTTATTAAAAAATAGAGGCTCAAAATTTGTAATACATTTTATTAGGGTTTGTATAAAATAATAAAATTAAAAGCCAATAAAAATTAAAAGAGCCAGTCCAAAGGAACCCAAATCTAAACCCAAAATAATATATATATATAATTTAAAACGCCTACTCCTAAAAGACCCCATTCCCATCATTATCAATTTACCAATTTTGCTCTAAGTTGCTATTGCTAGAGCCAAGAGTAACTCAGCAACAGTCGCGCAGCGCCGACTCAACACTTAACTTCATCTTCATTCTTCAATTTTTTAATCTTCATTAGTTATTCGAGTCGACGAGCACGACGCCCGACGGCAACGGTGACAGCGACGACGATAGTTGCCGTTTAAAGTTTGTGGTTTGTGGTTTGCGTCTTATTGTCTTCACTCTTCAGTCTTCTTCAGCCATTTTTTTGCCTCTTTGGTTCTTCCTCTTCTAAAAGTGAAGGTCATTTTTTTTTATTTTAAGCTATCTACTCTGTAGTTGATTTAAAAAGAATATTATCAATGAAATAAAACTCGTGTTACTCAAGCTTAAGATCCGAGTGTATGGCTC
>JAULJZ010000007.1:7863349-7884777 GCA_032270985.1 Heliamphora pulchella
GAGCCATAAAATCTCAGATGTCGCCAGAGCCATGGCCCGATATTCGGCTTCAGCACTCGACCGAGAAACCACATCCTGTTTCTTACTTTTCCAAGAGATAAGATTGTCACCAATAAATATAGAAAATCTAGAAGTGGACATCCGATCAATGGGGCATCCGATCCAGATAGAGTGGCTATGATCACTGAAATGTAGCTCCTTACCAGGGTTACTGTGAAGATATCGTAAAATTCGAACCACGACATTCCAATGTGGGACCCGAGGCGCAGCCTTGAACTGGCTCACCACACACAGGAAAGGCGATATCTGGTCTTGTCATTGTTGTCAGATAGTTTAATTTTTCAACCATTCTTCTATATCGGTCAGGATGAGGAAAAACATCATCCTCATCAGGGAGGAGTTTGACACTCGGGTTCATAGGTGACTCGACTCCCTTTGCTCGCAGAAGCCCCGCATCAGCTAAAATATCCAGCACACATTTTCGTTGAGAAATAAAGATGCCCTTCTTGACACGTGCCACCTCAACGCCGAGAAAGTATTTCAATTTTTTCAAATCTTTAGTTTGAAACTGAGATTTCAGGAATTGCTTCAACTCAGAAATGCCTACCGTATCATCCCCTGTGATAACAATATCATCAACGTAGACGATTAATAGAATACAGCCAGTAGAGGAACGCCGATAGAACACAGTGTGGTCTTTTTCGGACTGTAGAAGACCAAATTGGCGCATAACCATGCTAAAGAGACCAAACTATGCTCGTGGAGATTGCTTCAATCCATAAAGAGAGCAATGGAGACGACATACTAGCTGAGACCCCCCCTGAGCGACAAAACCGGGAGGTTGCTCTATATAGATTTCCTCTTGCAAGTCGCCGTGAAGAAAAGCATTCTTCACATCAAGCTGATACAAAAGCCAATGGCGAGTGGCAGCAAGAGACATAAATAGGCGAATAGAGGCCATCTTGGCAACAGGGGAGAAGGTCTCAAAATAATCAATGCCATACGTCTGAGCATATCCTTTGGCAACAAGACGAGCCTTCAAGCGGGCAAGAGAACCATCAGGATTGAGCTTGACTGTAAAGACCCATTTGCAGCCAATAGGCTGCTTACCTTCCGAAAGAGAAATAAGGGATGCCAACATAGCACCCCGTCAGCCAGGGTCGGCTAAGGCCTCGGTAATAGTATGAGGAACAGCGGTTTGATCCAGGGTGGCAATACAACCCTGTAAGGAGGTGAAAAGACCCTTATAGAAGGTAGTATAGAAAGGATGATCCCTGCAAGTCCGATAAGATTTCCGAGTAGCAATAGGAGCAGTATCATCAGGAGGAGGAGCACTTACCATAGGAAGAGGATCCGCAGACGAGGGGACTGGCTCAGCAGAGGAGAGGTCTAATGAAGCTGAAGGAGGTGATGGAGAAGGCGGAGAGGACCTCGCAGTAGGAGGAGCACCTGCAGAAGAAGATAAGGGCAAGCAAGACACTAAAAAATCAAGACTGAATATCAGAACTCCTAACTCCCGACACAACCGAATCTGATGCAGAAAATAAAGGAGTAGACTCCACAAAGACAACATCCCGGGAGACAAGGAACTTGTGTAGAGATGGACAAAAACAGCGGTATCCCTTCTGAGTCTTTGAATAACCAAGAAAAATACATTTGACAGCCTGAGCATCTAACTTCGTCCGCAGGGGATGAGTGTCACAAACATAACACAGGCACCCAAAAATTTTCAAGGGTAGAGAGAAAAGGCTCTTTCCGGGAGAAAGGACGGCCATCGGAATTTGTCCACCAAGTACCCGAGAGGGAAGGCAGTTGATCAAGTAACAAGCAGTTAACACGGCATGCCCCCAGAATTGCTTAGGTACGTGCATTTGAAACAAGAGAGCTCGAGCAGTTTCCATAATATGACGGTTCTTGCGCTCAGCGACACCATTCTGCTGTGGGGTAGCTGGACAAGAAGTTTGATGAATAATGCCATGTGTGGACAGAAAAGTTTTCAGCTGGGTGGAAAGATACTCGCCACCATTATCACTTCGCAAACATTTAACTTGAGTCTTAAACTGGGTTTGCACTTCCATACAAAAAGATGAGAAAATATATGTTACCTCATAATTATGTCGTATAAGATATAAGAAAGTCACGAGAATAATCATTCACAAATATAACGTAATAACGAAATCCAGAAACAAACTTGACTGGACAGGGCCCCCAAACGTCTGAATGAACTAAAGAAAAATGAGCCGAAGATTGCTTATTGACCCAAGGTAATAAAGACACACGCAGGTGCTTTGCTAACCAACATGACTCACACTCAATCTTAGAAATAGAACGAAAACGAGGACAGAGACTATGCAAACTAGGTATAGAGAGATGCCCCAAACAACAATGAGCTTCAAAACTAGGAGAAGAAACTGCGGAGCAGGCCATAGCAGCCACCTCATCCACCAAGTGTAGCCCATCAGATACTCGATCTCTATTGATAATCTTCTTTGTTGTAAGATCCTAAAAAACACAGCCATCAGGATGAAAAGTCGCACAACAGTTTAGATCATTAGTAAGCTGACTGACAGATAACAAGTTAAATGAATTCCCAGGAGTATGTAAGGCATTGGGTAGGGTTAAGGACGGCGTGGGGGTAGCAACTCCACGCCCCTTAACCGGTAAGGAAGATCCATTAGTCACAACAACACCACGATGTCTAGAAGTCACCTGATAGTCAGATAAGATACCTGCAGAACCAACCATATGATAGGAGGCACTTGAATCAATCACCCTAGCAGACAGAGTAGTCGCCAAACAGGCACTAGGATTACCTGCAAAGGTAGCAGCGACAGGAGCAGGAGGACTAGCAACCTGAGACTGAATATACTGCTCATATTCTGCTGAGGTCATCTCAACGAGCTGCTTCTGAAAAGAAGAGGATGAATCTGTTTGAGAGTAATCAACAGTAGCATTGGCTACGGGGAACGATCTTCTATGTAATTTATAATACTGACTGCGAATATGTCCCTGAATCCCACGGTAGTGGCAATAACGGGTCTCACGTGCACCCCCTTTGTGCCCCCACCGCTTCGACCTCCATTACGGCCCCTACCACGGCCACGGCCCCGAGTTCCATTGCCACCACGAGAAGTAACGAGGGTAGATGGGTCACTAGGATCAGGTGTAGATCTTGTGTCGTCGCGACATATCGAACGACTCACTCGACGGAAAGTCTCAGATAAGGTAGGAATGCCTGTCCCAGCAACAATTTGTGAACTAGTGAATCCGCTGTTCCTGAAAGAACTGGAGAATGGAAGAAGTCGATCGAACTCGTCAGCAAGTACTTTAAAGCTCATAAAGTGCTCCTGAAGGGGACGACCAGCCTGTTGTGAGCGGAAGAATCCTCGCATCACATCATACGGCGCGATAAATCATTTGTGGAGGAATAGATATTCTCCAGAGCCCTCCAAATTTCTTTCATTGTATCTACATTGGCAACCAAAAGCTTGACACTGCGGTCCATGAAATTCATAATCTGACTGAAGAGACGAGCATCGTCTCGTACCCAGGTACGATAAATAGGAGAACTATGAAAGCGTTAACTCTAATGGGGCACACACTAGATTATTTATAGATAAACGAAGCCATACACTATGCTATGGTGTGCTCAACCACACTGGATAATAATCATAATAAAGTTAACAGTGACAAGGTCACAAGAGATTAATTTCGACCATTAGGGTTATGAGAGCATTGACCACGCTATAGAGGCTCTCATAGATCAGCCTTTCTTGAGCCTATTAGATTATTAATCTAAAATTAGAAGGTTAACAATTGTTAGAATGTTGACGGCTTTTTTGCTTGCTTCAAAGTCATAGGTCAAGATACTTGGAAGATAACTCTTCATAATCATATGTTAGAGAGGTCAATTCAAAAGCCTTGAGAAAGCACTATGGAATCAAGACATATACATTGTGTTAAATGTAGTCTATTTGACGATGGCTAAAATTTAGTTTAAGTATATAAAAATGTGTTATTAATAAAACTGATTTTTCAAAATAGAATTTCATGGTAATTGGTCCTTGCATTTTTATAGACTCGTCGTTACTTTGTGAGATTTTTTATAAGAAGTGTGTGGTTGTCTTTCAAACCTTTCTCTTAGAGTAAAAAGCATTAAATTTCATATTTTGTACTAAAATTGAAAAATCATATTTTGGAACACACTTGGTTCTTAAATATTTAGAATTTTTTACTTAAAGTCAAATGAGGGTATTTCACTTATTCTCATTCAACAACTTAAAAGCAAATTTCAAACTTGTTCTTTTACCTTTCATTTATCGATTTACTCGAATCATTTTAATGAAAATGAGCTTAAGGTGTCTCATCCAGCATCTTCCAATCAAGTATTTGGGGTTACATTTTGGGGGAAATGTTAGGGCGGAGTCTTTTTGGGCTTTTGTGTTGGAAAAGACTAGAAATAGTTGGAGGGGTATAAAAGATTTTTGTTTTCTAGAGGAAGCAGGTATACTTTTGTGCAGTTAATCCTGTGTAGTATTCCACTACTTGTCTTTGCTTAAAATTTTAGTGTGGGTAGCAAATGAAATTGAGAAGATGAAATCAACATTTGGAATCATGATTAACTGAGAAACAATATTTTTTTTTTGTATTGAAGTAAATTTCGATCGTTTGTTAGCTATTTACTTTGTTGCTATTAGATATATACACTTTTGTAAGCTTCTCCGTAGACAAGGGGTCCCACATTTTGATGGATGGTCTGAGCAATATTTTTAATTGACACAATTGGATATACCGCTTGTCATCAATTTGGTTTGGTGTTTGTCTTCAATGCCATGGTTATTTACCTTTCAAATAGAAGAACTAACTGCATTTATGCTCGACTTCCACAGGCTGCAGCATTAGCTATGGATGAGTCAATCTTAGATGCTGATCAAGTGGAAAATCTTATAAAATTTTGTCCTACTAAAGAGGAAATGGAACTTCTTAAGGTGATGCTATAATGTAAAGAATTGTGCGCTTCAATATTCAGTTATCTGCATCACCATTCTTTTTGTCATTAGATAGTTTCCTGCTGCGTCAAACTGTTTTGAAAAGTTTTCTTTTATTTTCCCCTTACATTGTATTAACTTTCATGTTTATAACTGTTTAGGGTTACACTGGTGACAAGGAGAGCCTGGGAAAATGTGAACAGGTCTGTAAACCAGATCGCATACTTTATTTAGGTAGTGATCGGAAGATTCAAGTGTTTTATGGATCTGAATGTTTGGAAAGGAATAAGTGTTCTCTTTGGTGCACTATTGAATAAGTTGTTGTGAACATTCTGAAATTGGATTTATCTTACCTAGTCATATAAGAGTTGAATTGATTAACCTGAGACCTTACAAGCTTTAATTTTCTTGCTTTTTTGTGCTTATTTGTTTCTCTGCTTATGTGGTGACTCCTCTCTCTTTCACTCTCACTCAACCGCTCTTGCATTTTACAGATATATATCTGTTCCATCTAGTTTATTTAATTCATCACTTATTTTTAAGGTTATAGAATGAAATCTTTGTTATATTGTGAATTCTTGCATTCCATGGACTCTTAATGTGACAGTAAGGGTATGAGATAATCAATTCTTATAACCAAATAGAAGCTCACATTGGATGTAAAGAAAAATCAATAAGTTCTCACATGGAGGGGAGATAGAAATTCCCTCTTTTCCCAAATACCATTTAATTGCAACCACATTCCTAAAGGTTTAAATGTTAATGACGCATCCATGTAACCCACATCCAAACTTTGGATTAATATTCTTAAAGAGAAGGTTTAGGGAGATTCGTCTCTTGGACCCACCACACGCCTAATACTTGTCCCCAAGCCCATGCGACATAGGTAACTCCTGAACCCTCCTTGTAGATGTTGTCTTTGTATTACTATTATTGTTGTTATTTCTTTTGAGAAACAACTATTTATAAATGTTAACCCTTGCGATTGTTGGATATGATCTTTTGATTTCTAGTAATCATGACTGTTTTGCATCCTTTTGGGTATGGGTAAGTGTTGGAGAAGCTGTTGTGACTTAAGAGTCTCAAGTGTTGCCTTCTTGCACGTGTGGTGTGATGCTTTAACTGGTTTTCATTATTTAGGAGAACAAAGCATCTTCACTATGCTACACGGGCTAGGGTATGAAAGTCGGATGCGGCTGTCTCTTCAAGTGTTGGATTTATCTAAATCTCATTTCTAAGGACGTGGGGACGGGACAAAATATTCAAATTTTTAATAAACTGATTTTAATTTTCAAATAAAGTGTTTATAAGGTGGCGTCATAGCCCATTTCCTTTGTAATATGTGACTTTTTTATATTTATGTAGTGTGTTTTGGATTACTTAAATATAATTGGTGGGTAGTGTCCAACTACAAATGTTAGATCCATTTCTTATCCAAGTGTCAACTATCCGACATGGGCATTTTATACATTTTGAAGAGTATATAACATAGCCTCCATGTTACCATCTTATCAGCATAATAAACACTTTGAATGATGTGCTTGTTAATGTGCCCTAAGTACTAGTTAAATGATATTCATCCCAAAAAGTTGAAATGATGATGGATCAGTGATTTAAGGAAACTAATCGTATTGGATATATGTAAGAACCAGCTTTGTTCGTTAGTTCTCTCACTCGTTTTCGCTTTCTTGACATGGATGCACATGGACTTAGAGTAAATGGGTTTTGTTAGAGAATCTCCTCATTTTTTGTTCCCAATAACTAACATTCTTGTCAAGCTAAAGGAAAGAAAGATAGAAAGGGAGTGCAAGTATCATGCTGTCTATTTGATGTTTTGGTGATGCATGAGATCCATCTATTTGAGGAACTTAAGGTATTTGTCGTGAAAGTTTTGTATTATTCTTGTTTGTGTTAAGAAAGGAAGACTAGAAGAGATAGAACATGAAACTAACCATGTTTTTTGCCCAAGAAGGAAATGATGGGCTAAAATATGGGATTCAAATATCCATAAGATATTATATGTGACAATCCTTATTGATGAAGTGGAATACAATATTTTGAAGAAAAAAGTACAGGTAGTGGCATTTCTTACCGTGTACCTTGGCGTGATGGTATAATTGCTCCATTGCCACCTAGGGTTATGAATTTGAATAATGGAAACAAGCACTCGACATGTGGGGGTATGGCTCTTATCACTCTAGAGGCATGCCATAATCACTCTTTGGCTATTATCCATCCCAAAATCTCAAATAGCTACAAAATTTGCCTAACTTTTTCTAGTCCCTTTCCAAAATGCCATATAAGTCCCTCTAACCTTCTTGGAGGTTCAAATTCCACCTCTAACTTTAAACATACTATCAACCACCCACCTTTGAAGCATATCTCCAAACCTTTCCATAGGAACCATAGGAATTGTTGTTAAGCTTTTCTAAGTTTCTGGCCACCGAGGCTAGAAGAAAACAAGGACGTAAAATTGACGGGCAACACTATCTCATATAGTTGTAGCCTTGAAAGAGGATCCTGAGAGTAGGATTAATTATGCAGTTGGGATAGAAACCCATCGGTGGAGCTAACTCCAGTAAGTCTTGCACATTTACGATAAGAATTAATTCATTGTTTCCAACTGTTAGACTGTCAACTTATCTAAAAGCATAAGTTATTAGAGAAGAGTAATTTTACTATTTATATTCTCAACACGCTCCTTCACATGTGGTCAGGCTTTTTTCCTTGACAGGGTAAGCACATGCAAGTATTTTAATTATCAACATGTGATCTATTGCTTGGTTTGATATTTGTTGACCAAAGACACATTTAAAAGATGAAGCAGTTAGACAGAGTTAACTTCATTATTTATATTCTCAACACCAACATTCACTTTCAACCCAAACATCACCTCAAATAAATAAGCACATAAAAAACATATCTTACCTACCTTTGCATCTTAGGAAGGATAATAGTATAATCTATGATAGAAGATGAGACATCATGAAAGAACCCAAGTTTGCTTTGCTTACGTTAAACCCCTTAGTCATAATACCCTGCAATGCTGCAATGCTGCAATACTTGACTAATCATCCTACTCAACCCTTCTGTCACAATGGTAAAGAGGGAGAGGGAATCCCTTGTTAGATGATGACAAAGGAAGAACTCTCGCCATATGGGATTGCGTAATAGGTTGTGACACAGAATAAGTTGGCAATGTAGAATGTAATGGTTTACAAGAAATCAATCTTGGTTCACATTTAAGTTTTGCCTATGAGAAAATTCTTAGTTTTTGGCATATTGAGATGTTCAAATAATAGGTGGTTTTACTTTGATCTCAAAGTTCAGCCTTCTCTTTTTTGGTGGTAGCCTGTAAAATATGTTTGGTGGGTAAGGATCCAGTTACATTTTATGGTTCCTAGTTATGTTTAACTTTACCATGCTGATTGTGTAATGCTCATAGTCAATCTTTGTAGATTGTTGTGCTTGTAAATTTGTTCAAGCAATTTTTTTTCGTGAATGTCAACTTCTCAAAAAGCCATTATAGATGTATTCTTCTAACGATTTTCAAGTAGAATCATTGGGAGATGGGATTGAAATCAATGCAAAATATTATAGGAATCTTGTGTTTAAATGAACTGTAAATTATGGTGTAATAATATAATTTCCTCTTAGTAAGCATGGCCATTTCCGAGGTTAACAGGTTAGTTTTTGAAATGTGTGTTGAACACTGACACTAGTTGGACATGCCCGAACTTGTGTTCCGGCATGTCCAAAGATGTCTTATTGATTTTTCCCCTGCTTAAAAAACATTGGACTCACTTTGTTATAGGGATACATTTGGAGGCATGCGAGACGCACTTGGGATCTTAAATAGGCTTGAAAAATGTAAAAATGTGGGTCAAAGGTTATTTGTCAAAAGAGAATTGGGATCGCAGACTACAATTAAGAGAACTGTAGATATATTCTTATTAATATTTTCTTAAGACTTACCAATTTTTGAAACGCTAAACCCAAACAACTTCCAATTTAATTGTAAATATTTGGGGCTTATTGCAGGTAGACATTACTGCCTTATGTTCCTACTTCCTTTCCATCACACATGAATGTAGAAAATAAACCATTTGTTAGTGTTTTGATTTAATCTATAGAAAATCTCTTTGCATAAGATTAAGTGGAGAAGTCCAGTCCCATTGGCAGGTTAAGGGATTTATAATGAACTACTTGCTTGTTACTGACTAATCTAAGCTTAAGCTTTGGACCATGTTGTGAGGTTACTTTGTGCATGTTGGGCGTGTAGGTACGTGGTCATTACCGTGGTATCAGAGTCAACCTTAGTCCCATGAAGGGCTTTTTGGCGGTTTGATCGCATATTTGAGTAAACGATATTGTGATATCCCATCCCACATTAGTGGAAAATGAGAAATAAGTGTGATATATAATAAAAGATGTGGATTACTACCTGTATTTTGGTCTTAAGCATTTTCTATGTATAAAAGAAAAAATGGTATTATTCTATATAATATATAATAAATTCATTCTTGTTGTATCTACGTTTGTGTCATGACTTTTTGAAAATTATACATAGGTTGTTTGTGCTATTATACCAGTGTATCCATGCTTCTGAGAATGGCTTTCACTAACATAGTGTACCATAAGTGAAATTTACAGCAGGTTTCCACAATGTTATCTTAATGATATTCCTATTATTTGCATGCATTTGATTGTTTGTTCCTTTTTTTCCTTCTTACATCCTTTGCCTTGGTTACCAAGCCTTAGAAATTTAAAACAAACATGTTAGGCAAATCCAACCTTATTTCTTTCAGTAATGATTACTTGTCTTCCAAAATTCTTGAAATAAAATTGTTTTTACTTATTTAGCTGTTCCCCTTTAGTGATGGTAAGGCCTTGAGGGAGTCTTCTGGCAGGTTCGTCTAGGCAGTTGGAGCAAAGGGAGAAAGTTTATTTAACTTATTTTGCTGCACCCCTTTAGTGATGGTAAGGCCTTGAGAGAGTCTTCTGGCAGGTTCATGTAGGCAGTTGGAGCAAAGAGAGAAAGTTAGGATGAGGAAACAGGTGTTGTAGTTGATAGGGGTCATAAGGAGATGGCGTCTTAAGGGGAAATATGTCAGCTGAAGCCAATATTTATCAGGCCGAGGCATCGGATTGGGTATTGAAAAGGTTTAAATTTTTGGCAAATTTCTTGGTCTCCCTTGCAAGGGATTTGAGAATGATCCTATGAAGCTGTTAATGGCACTCGAAGCCAAAAGAGGCCAAATAGGGAAACGATATGGCTGCAAGGAGGAGAGGGGTAAGCAGTACTAAAAGTGGAAGGGAACTAAAGAAATTAGTTAGCACCATCAATTAGGATGGTAGAGGTAAAGGGGTTGAAATAAAGGGAGGTGAAGGAGGGGTTTGAGGTTATCCATCCTAGGTTATGTTTATAGGCTTGCTCCCTTATCATATGATTTGAAATAAAATAGGACATGGCATCTCGGGCCTAAGAAAATAAAACAATAAAAAGTGGCCTGTTAGGGGGTCCAGATTGATGTTACAAATATGTAGCATGAGCAGGAAATATGTTTGAGAGATCTAGGTGATAAAAAAGTGAGGTCAAATTAGATGCTTTGGGCATGTCAAAGAAAGGTCAGGACAGAGGAATTGTTGTTAGTGGAAGATGAAGTCTCTGGATGGACCAGGTGAAACTTGAAGAAGGATGGGAATGAAGTTGCTGAGGTTTGATTGAAACTGTGGCTTTTATTTGAGGGGAGTGAAGTACTGGAAGTTGATTATGTTCCTAACAAATATCAGTTGTTTGAACTTCTAAGAAATATGATTATCCACTCTTTGTGAGCAATATGGATGCATTGCTGCTGTCTATGATTATACTGCATAAGTTTTTATGTTGTCCTAGGCTTATATGGAACCATGGATGTTACCTATTCTAATTTCTTAACTACCTAACATTTGCTTTTACCTATTCTTATTCTAGCACTTTTTCCCTTTCAGTTCTTTTTGGAGCTGATGAAGGTGCCAAGAGTGGAGTCTAAACTGAGAGTATTTCTTTTCAAGATTCAGTTTAATTCTCAGGTCTGGCATCTGAAGATTTTCTTGTTAGTTTAGAAGATTTATGTAGGCTGGCATGTGGCCTCAGTTGTCTAATTCTTGACCTACATTGCAGATTTCAGAATTTAAGAAGAGTTTAAACACTGTGAACTCTGCATGTGAAGAGGTATTCCTTTTGGAAAAATTAAGCTTTTCATGCAGTTGCTTCATTTTGTTGTGATCTAACATGGTTTTCTCCAATGTATCAGGTCCGGAATTCCCTCAAACTGAAGGAAATCATGAAGAAAATCTTATATTTGGGTAATACATTAAACCAGGGAACTGCGAGAGGTGAGGACTTTTATAGTGATTCAGAAGCTTTCATTAATTTCCTTCTGTTTAGTTCTGGAAAATTATTAGGGATTCTGTCTTTCTAACTAGGGCTTATATGACTCTTTAATTTTGTGCTCCTTGTTTATTTGCTTATCACAAAAAGAGACTTGAGTTTTTCACCAAAGATCAATAATTAGAGCATAACAGATATGAAAATAGATGATTATCAAGTAAGTCCTTGTGTACTGAGTAGTGCTAGAAATCCTTCTGCACCGCTGATTATGAGGCTTGTTGGCAGTCTATGGTGATGTGGGCAGACCATGGGCACTCTGCACCATCATCATAGGAACTAAGATGGCGCCAACACTGGGGGTGGAGGGAGAGACTGCTGAGGCAGTCTTAGAGTAGAGCGAGTGGCAATGGGGGAGAAGCCTCTGAACCTTCCGAAAGGGATGAACTCTTATATGGAGGAAAATACTTCCTTTAATGGGGTTGACGGGGCCAGCTCACCCCTGCATGTTGTCTTGTGATCGAGGACAAGTGGGTCGTCCGACTTAGCAAAACTGCTCCAATGCTTTGACCTTGAGGGTTGTATGAAGGAGCTTCAATGGGTAGGTGTGATGCACCTTATGAGATATCACATGGCTTGGTTAAAATCTAGTCAGTTAGTTCCCTTTCTTGTCTTGGACCAATCAAAGTGGATTCACCGCAATGGGGGCAGGCAAACAATTTTAACCTTCCCTCAGTTCTTCATTCGTAGTGAATTAATAATGTCTCCCCTTCCATTAATGATATGGTGATTAGACTCATTTGATAGTGCAATATTTGGTAGCTTCTATTGCTTCAGTCAACAACAATAGAGGTTTAGTTTATGAAGCACGGACACATCGGAGTAGGTGTCGTAGCTATGTTAGACATGCCAAACACAAGAACACGCCGGGGACTCGCTAGAACACGTGTCGGACACGCCATGTGGCGTATCCTTTTTTTTTTTTATTTAAAAAATTCTAGTTGGACACACCGAGGGACATACAGAGACACGCTTGTCCAATTTTGGACATGCCAAACCCAATGATGAAATAAAAAACCGTAAGAGCCTCAGTGCGTTGTTGGAAAGAATACTCGGCCTCTCGTCTTCGTTACCCAACGCGACCTTCACTATTGAGCTCGACGACCACCAATGACCTCAACCCCACTAGCAACAATGACCAACGACTTTCAATCGCCCTCTAAGTAAGCACTCTTCTTTTCTTCTTTCTATTTTTTGGCGGCTTCTCTCTCTATTTTTCGTTCTACTTCTCTGTGTTTTTTTCTCTCTTCTTCTTCTTCTCCTTTCTTTTTTTATTTTCTAGTTTTTGCTTCCTTCGAGTCTTTGAATAATTCGACAACAATGTCCTGTTTAGTTGTTTCCAGGTTTTTTTCTTTACTATTTTAGTTTTTTCTTTATCGTTTTAGCCATTTTTGTTTTCTTTTTCTTTACCTTTTTTCTCCATCTCTTTTCTAGTTTTTTTTTGACCTTTTTGGTCTTTTCTTTACCTATTTTTTGGAAGTAGTTTGCGAATGTTCTATTTATAAACATGGGGTAAGAATATAAATAAAAATATAATTTTTGCCATATTCCTGCCGTGTCCGTGTTCTTGTTCTAATTTTGTTGAATTCTCCATGTCCTATGTATGTTTCCGTGTCCATATCCGTGTCCGTATGTGTGCTTTATGGGTTTAGTTAATATATAAAGGAATTTATGGTGGAATGAACCGTTCTCGAATCCGGCCAGAATTTCTGTCAATTGGCAGAAGATTCATGCATACGGCAGTGTATGACTTCAAGTGATGGACTTGATCAATAGTTGGCAAGAACTTGATCTCCCCACCCCCCTTCCCTCCCATGATTACTTAATTTCCTTTCTGGAACATTTTAATAGAAAGTGTTATTAGGATACTAGAGACTTCCTGTTTACATGACCTAATATGTTAAAGTGATTCAAGTACTCGTGTTCTTGATTCTCTGCAATACTTTTGCTATGTGAAGTATATCATGGTAATATTTTGACTCTTTAAATTTTAAATTTCTCACCATAATTTAAATGGGGACATCCTAATTAATTCAGATCTCCCATATCTGTTTAAGAAGAAATGGTGTACTTGCACAGGCGGCATACAATACTCTCATCTCTCTCTCTATATATTTTTTCAGGTTCTGCAATTGGATTCAAGTTGGACAGTCTTTTAAAACTTACTGATACACGTGCTTCAAACAGTAAGATGACGCTAATGCATTATCTTTGCAAGGTATGCTACCTTATTTTTATCTTTCTTGTTTTTGGATCAGATCTTTCTCATCCAACTGAACATTGTCCATTTTAACTGTATTTGCCGATGGGTATACCAAGAAAAATAAACAAACTATACATGCACTGACGAATATCAAGACAATTCATGAATGTCCTACATTTTGCTGAAATAATGTTAAGACAATTACAAATTAGCTGCTGGCTTAGAACTGTTGAATTTGAGAGGGTATCTTAATTACCCCAGTTCAAATGCATGGCCTGTGTGCTCCTTGATTCTGGAATATTGAAACAAGGGAAAGGTGTTTACACCATGACAGTGCAGTGGCTTCACACTAGCCACTTCTGGGGTAGTTTCTTGAACTTGCTTCATCTTTATTTGCCTTGCCTTTGAAATGCTTCTTTTTTCAATTTTCCCCGAGGATTTCAACATTACTCCTTTTCTTCTCCATAACTCTTCCATATCCTTTGTATTGTTGGGCCAATGAAATGAGATGCCCACACCAAAACTTAATTTCTAGGTATGTACTGTTGGAATAATATTGTTCCATTATTTGGTACATGGCCGTATCATCGATACTGATACACCTTCCAATACCGCGATTTAGAGCATTGATGGGAATGAGGGGTGAGAAACAAGACTTATGAAGTAGAGTTATCCTAATGATACCTTGATTTTGACATTATTTCTTAAAAGAGGATACTAATTTTCCATGATATTAGAAATCTTGCCTCGGGATGGCAACACTGTGGGGTCTCTCCCCATGGCCTCCCAGCCTGAGTCCACCTACGCTTAAGAAGGTGAACAACTCTACCAAAGGATACCTAGATATATTTAACGAAAACCCTAGAATGATATTAAGTTGAAGAGAAAATGAAAGAGGAAAGTCAAGAATATGTAAGTAGTCCAATATGTCGAAATAGTGTGTATATATGCACATATAATTCCATATGATACACAACTGGATGGGTATATATATATATTCAGTTGAGTACTCGTCCAACCTTTTTGAATATATGTATAGTCTTAGTATTGACTTGTCTTTTGTCTCAGGTCCTTGCCTCTAAGTCACCAGCTCTGTTGGACTTTCATGAGGATCTTATTAGTCTGGAAGCTGCATCAAAGGTTAACATGCTCTGTCTTTCTCATTGCTGATATTTAGTTCGTGACAGAAAATGTTTGGACTGTTTCAATTAGGACATGCTTCCTTGCAGATACAATTGAAGTCCTTAGCAGAAGAAATGCAAGCTATTATCAAAGGATTAGAAAAGGTAACACAAGAGCTGGGTGCGTCTGAAAATGATGGCCCTGTATCTGAAGTTTTTCGAAAGGTATCCCAATGTCCTTCATAAGTTTCTCATTCTGTAGCAGTAAATTCTTATGTTCATCCAGTGATAAATTTTTTAACAGTCTCTTTGGTTAAGATTAAATTTCAATTTGTTATCTTTCTTTAAATTGCGGAAGGAAGTGCAAAATGGAGCATGCTCTCCAAAGGTCCTTCCATGTTAGACATATGACCTTCACTCTGAACATATTTTTTATTTGCTTGAACTTGTAAAAATTTGACATATGAATTGAGACTAAATGTTGAAGTGATTACATTGAATTTTTTTGGTTTGTTATTGTGGAGTTAGTTTTTCATTTAGCGCTATAGTTTAACTGCTCTAATGGATTGTTGTAACTATTTGTTATTTAGACATTGAAGGAATTCATTGGTATTGCTGAGACAGAGGTGGCATCTTTAACAAATTTGTATTCGGTGGTGGTAATTATCTATGCCCATCCATCTGTTTATTTAATCATTTATAGCATCTTTCTCTCTCTCTCTCTCTCTCTCTCTCTCTCTCTCTCTCTCTGAAATCAGCATTTTCCTTCTTGGTGGACAGGGTAGAAACGCGGATGCACTAGCCCTATATTTTGGTGAGGACCCTGCCCGTTGCCCTTTTGAACAAGGTAACAAATGAGTAAAACATTATATTATTCCTACCCCAACTCAGATGAGTAAGGTTGCCTTTATTAGTTTTGGATTTGCATCATTTTCTCCTCACATGCCACGGATTTTGGGTATTTCCTTGCTAGAAAACCCAGAGTGAGTTCTAGACAGGTTACCCTGATCCGGATCTCGTTTAGAATAGGAAATTTATTCCAAACTAGTACTAAATCCAGTGTAAGGAGCAGGAATGGGTGGATACTGTCAAATTATGGCTTTTATAATATCCGAGATACAAATTGCCAACAGGTAGCCAATTATGCTTACTTGGAGAGATGAAAATTTTGGTAGTTGAAACTCCAAATTGCTGCTTTAAGAAAGTTTTAGCTGGAACTTGAGAGAAAATAAATTTGGCATGAACCACACTTCGCTGCCCACAAAGTTCCAAGTTGCATTTGACCTGGTCAAATTTGCGATTGTCTGGTCAATGCTGTGAATTTCAAACTGAACCAGGTAATTCGTGCACTTGACTTCAAAATGTGGGGTCTTCCCGGATATTGGGTATCCTCGCTTGTATCCAATACACAAGTCCATGTATCACAGACTAAGAAGCACGGACTTCTAGGATGGTGGTGTGGCGTGTCGTGTCGCACACGACACTTTTTGGACACTCCTAAATTCGTATTCAATATTTTTTCAAACGTGTCTTAATTAAAAAATTAATTTATAATGCTATACACTTTTTCGAAACTTGATGAACACTTTAATGGTACTTCTTGAACTCTTCGAAACCGTTCTACGTGATGAATTTTTTCATAGTAACAATGTTTGTATTCTTCAAAACGCAAATTATGCACATTAAATATATTTTGGAACATTTATAATAAAAAATATAAGACTTTTTAATTTTATTAGAAATATGTTGTATATTTTTAATTACCATTAAGTAAATTATTTATAAATTTGACATATTAAAAATATATAAAAATCTAAAATTTTAGCGTGTTTTAGACGTGTTGTGTCATGTATTTTTTAAAAATGAACGTGTCGGCGTGTCTGTGTCGTGTCGCGTGTCCGTATTCATGCTACTTAAATCTCAAATGACTAGTTATACTGACATAAATCTATGCATCCATGGTCTAACAGCCTGGCAAGATATTCTGTGGCAAAATTCCTATTGTGAGTGAAAACAAAGGTAGGATTTTTCCCATGAGGGTAAAATAAAATCAAATTTACTTTTTTATTTAATGACATTTACATCAGGATGTTGTTCATCTTTAAATGTGTTTTGCTTTATGAGTTGGAGTTGTTTTCATGATTGTTTTTTTTTTCATGATAGGTAAAAATAATCATATAATGAGGCATAAATGGGAATGCCACCTATATGCAAAAACGACCGACGACAAAAAGGTCCTATACACTTCCTTGTGTATCAAAAACTCAAAAAAATTTGCAAATTTGGGCAAAAGGACTACATTCTAATATATTCCAACTAAACAAAAAATTGACTGAACTAATTTTAAGCTTAAACCTATGTTACATGGACTCTCCAATTTTAGTAGAGTAGTGTCAAAACAACCCGACACGGGTACGAATATGTGTACGAATATGTGGTAACTTTTTATTTGGACACGTGATATCTCAATCGAGTGAAGACAATATACTAAACCAAATTTTTGGGTTATAGCTATCATGCGCAACAAAGCTATTAAGGATGGAAATAAATGTCTAATATGATAAATTAGTATGTGTAAACAAAAAAGATACCTAAAGAAGCTGAAACATTGTCATATGGATTGTTGTTTGACTCATTTTTTTGCCGCATTTATGCACCCATATCAAATCCTTGAATGCTTTTTAGCTGGGTCTACATATTCCTAGTTTAGAGGTATCATGTGTCTGATCCCTATATACATACCCGCAGTTGACACTTATATACGAGTCCTTGTAACATAGGCTAAACAAAAGGACTCTTAATGCCTTAAAAATTCGGTGGTTCCTCTCCTGCCAAATGATCCACATAAAATCCAACGGAATCAATGCCAAATCTTCCTCCGTCTTCTCCTAACCATAGGTCCTTACCAGCAATGAAAGAGGTCAACCACAGTTCTTGGGAACACCCAAGACAAACTAGATGTTGAGGTCCAAAGCTTCTAAGCTACCAGACAATGTATCAGGAGATGAACTACCGACTCCCTATCCTTTTTGCACAAACAATACTAGTTCACTATGATTAACCTCCTTCGGATCAAATTGTCTATCACGTCTTTCTCGATTTCTTCCTATTAGGAGAGGCCGGTTCTGCTACCGATTCCTTACCTGTTATCCTCGCGTCCCCTATGATTGCAAGGTTTTTCTATCTAGCCAACGCCTTCTGAAATCTCTCATCAACAAAATCCCACGTAGCCTTAGCCTTGAAAGACGACACCAACGACAGGTAGGAAGATAGAAGGCATCCAACCTTGCACTCCAAAATTGAACTAAAGATTCAATGTTGACCACCTCACCCACTGCAAAGATCTCGAACTTACCCAAATTTACTTTGAGTCCCTAACTACCTCAAAGGAGAGAGCACACATCTGAGGTAACCCAACTGCATCACCTCTACCCCACAAACAATTATGGTGTCGTCTGCATATAGAAACCTTGCTGTAGAAACGCAAAAAGAATCCATTTCCTCCATTTGACCCCAAAACCCATCCTCTTCATTACACAGAGCAGAAAATCCCAGTTTACATGATCATAGGCCTTTTCAATGTCCAATTTGCACACCGCTCTCAGAATCCCACTCCTTAGTCTTGAATCAATGCTTTCATGCCACCAAAACCACATCCAGAATTTGCCTCCCCTTTCCAAAAGCATTTTGAGACATCGAGGTTGTGTATCCTGGAACACTTTTTAGTCTATCGGGAAAGACTTCTGCTAGCAGTTTTTTTATGCTTCTCCTAACAAGCTGATAGGTCTAGAGTCTTTAACATCCTCAGTGCCATCCTTCTTAGGAATTAAAAGCAATTAAAGAAGCATTCAGGCTCCTTTCAAAGGCCCTATGCGCCCAAAAGTGATGCACCATCCCCAACACCTCTAGCTTAACCACCTTCCAACACTGTTGAAAAAAAAGCCAGTCATACCATCCAGACTTAGAGCATTATCCCCATTTAGATCTTCCAGAGCCACTATGATCTCGTCACCCGAAAATAAAATCTCTCTAAACCTATAGTATCTTCCCCTAAAATAAACGCAAACTGCATTCCATTAAGTTGAGGCCTCCTCTCTTCTGCCTCAGTGAATAGCCCCCCATAGAAATTTGCAATTCCATGACAAATCTTCTCATCTATATCCAAGACTCTCTCTCCAATTCTGATGAGAGCTATAAAATTATTTCTCCGATGAGCATTGGCTAACTTGTAGAAAAATTGAATATTCCGATCTCCTTCCCTCTACCAGAGATTTCTTGATTTTTGCCTTCAACTAGTCTCCCCCATCTTTGCAATTCTAGCAAACTTTATCGTCGCCCCTAGCTTCCACCTCCTCCTCCTCATCAACTCGACGAATGTCTTGTAGAGCTCTCCCTTTCTAAACCTCCGAACAACTAAGGTTCGCTTTAGTCCACTTTTTCAAGTCCCTCCTTAATCAGTTTTAACTTTTTGGCCAACACAAAGCTTGGGGATCCCACCATGGAATAATTGTGCCACCAGTCCTCAACCTTCTCCGTGAACTTGTCCACCTAAAAAGCCACATATTCTCAAATCTAAGAGGGCGATGCCCCCACCGCAATCTGCCACTGTATAGCATAAGTAAAGATGTGGTCAAAACAGGTCTAGGAACAGGCAGCTGAATAACGTGTGAAAAGTTATCCTCTCAAGGTGGGAAAATCAAGAACCTGTCAATGGGAGACGTAAAGGGATTGACAAGAAATAGAGGGGTCATCCTGTAACCTGCACAAGGTGAAACGCCCCCCTAAACAGAGGTAAATTCACCGACTCTATTGCTCATATGAGAGTGGAGAACTTCCTCATGGCTCCTCAGAACTGTACACCCATGAGACATAAAGGCGTTTTCCTATAATCTGGACAAGGTGAAATGCCCCCTAGGTGGACATAAGTCCACCAATTCCATCACCCATATGAAAGAGACCTTCCTCGTGGCTCTACTCAAAACTTTACACACTAAAAGTTCCTCTAGAAACTGAACAATGTTAAAGTCTCCACTCATACACCAAGTTGCATCACAATGATATGCAATTGCTGTCAACTCCTCCCAAAGCCTCTCTCATGGCATTGACTACCAGACCATAAATGTCTCCTGTGAAAATCCACAAAAAGTTCACATTTTTTAAGAAACACGAGGTGGAAACACCCCCAGCTAACTATCCAGCTGCTCCACCACCTTACTACCCCACATCACCAAGCCCCCCTCCCTCGCCACTCATACACCAAGTTGCATCTCAATGGTACTGTTGTCAGCTCCTCCTAAAGCCCATCTCTCATAACATTGACTACTGGACCATAAACGTCCCCTGTGAAAATCCACAAAAAGTTCTCCACATTTTTAAAGAAACACGAGGTGAGAACACCCCCAGCTTACTATCCAGCCGCTCCACCACCTTACTATCTCACATCACCAAACCCCCCTCCCCCTCCACTCCCATTGCACCCAAATAGAGCCACTCCATCCATCTTTTTTGCATGAAAATTAATGGAAAACCCAGATAGATCTAACCACCTTCACAGATACTTAAGCAAATTTTGTCTCTTGATGACACACCACATCCGTCTTCCAATCCTTAAGCAACGCTTTCACCGTCGAGCTCTTATCTGCCACATTTAAACCCTTCACATTCCAACTAATAATTTTAGTCTTCATATGTCAACAAAAGTTTTCCCTTCTCTCCTGCGATTCCTAGCACCCCCTTTCTTCCTTCATAGTTGATGGAGCGGTGTAGGTTCTTTAGCTCCCTCAAACCCCTGCTCCTTTGGCCCAATCTCCTACCATTACTTCCCTCTCTCTTATTACTCTCCCAATGCTCCTCGATAGCCTGCAGTAGTCGCATAGCATTTTCTTCGAACCCATCAGTAGACAAACCCAAAAAGTGCCAAAATCTTGAATGCTCCTTAACACCAATCAGAGACCTCCTTTGACGCTCCATCTTCCAACATCTCAACTTCTAGTCATTGTTCATTAGACCCTCAGAGCTAAAGGAGTGCAAGACAAGACCTCATCTCCTAACAGCAAGTCCCATGCCCTCCCAGCAGGTTACCCTCATTCTCCCCCCCCTCCCTGTTGGACTAACACATGTCCCTCTTTTTCTCGACCGGCACTCACCTCCCTCTCGTTCCAGATCTCTCCCCTATTAAGCCCCAAGCCAAACCAGCTCATCGCCTCCCTTTCAAGAAAGAGAGATAAGTCAGAGCCTGAAGCCAAAACACGGCAAACCTAATCAATGTCCACTATCAACCACCATTGGAGCGTATCCTCAGTCTGTTTTACCCTATCTGTCAGATCCTCATCATTAGCCAACAGAGTGCCTCTGTACGTGTGTCGGGTGAAAAATTGTTACCGGCCAAGCATAGTTTTGTGTCTTGGATTCACAAACATAAGTGTCTGCCCGGGAACCATGACCTGATTGGCCTCCTTCATCTCCACCCGTTTCCTTTAAATTTTGGAAGTCCCACTGGATTGGGCCGGGCCTTTAGCGGCTTCTTGGATCAATTAACCTTAGATGATGGGCCCATAGAAACATGTTGGGTAACATTTGGCCTCCTTATGAAAGGCCCACTGTATGCAGATTGACCTTTTTGTCCTACCAACCTGGAAACCCGCCCGGCCCCCCACCCCCCCCTCCCCCCTCCCCCCTCCCCCCTC
>JAULJZ010000007.1:7884877-7897080 GCA_032270985.1 Heliamphora pulchella
CAAAAGAACTGAGACTAACTGCAACTGGATGAGTCGACACAAACAGATTTTGAGTCGACACCAACCCTTTAGGACTCAAGTCATTCAGGTATTTTGAGTTGACACTAAAACGAAGATGAGTCGACACAAAACAATCGAGACTTTCTATAGATTTTTGAGTCGACACCACAACAAAGATGAGTCGACACAAACAACTGAGACTTCCTGTAATTTTGTGAGTCAACGCAAAATAATAAATGAGTCGACCTTATAATTCTAGTAGTCTCCTAAACAAATGGAGTCGACACTAAAGATAACATGAGTCGACACCAAAAGGTTTTCTTGGAAAGCTAAAGTATTAAAGGAGTCGACATCAATGATTTTGAATCGACACCGCTGTGTGGGTAAAAAGAATGCAGAAATTTGTGTCGATACTAACGAATGTATAAGTCAACCCATTCACTTAAAGAACCAAGCGGTAGACGTTTTGTGTCGACCCAAAACAAAATTGAGTCGACACCTGCAACAGAAATTCAAATTTAGTGCCGGGTTCAACGGATGAATTTTGGCTCATTAATGCTCCCATCTACCACCAACGGTTATTAATCCTCAAGAGACTATATAAGGAGTTACTTCTCAGAGTTTCAAACAACTGGAGCTTTAAATTTACTGTTCTATAGGTTGAATCAAGAGATTAAATCTTAAAATTTTCATTTATTGCTCATTAACTCCTCTAGCTGAATCTCACCTCTTTGTATTCATTTATTTTTAATCATTTGTAAAGAGAGTGAGTGAGTATCTCATTGAATACTACATTTATTGTACTTAAGGGTAAGTCACCCTGGATCCTTTGAGTGAGTGATACTCTTCAAAAAAGAGCTCAATAGTAATTAGAAAAAAACAGGATTTGTTTTCGTAGGATTATCTTGAGGCTGTAAAAGGCTTTGAATGCGCTCGTGAAACATTCTATCTTGGTGAAAATTCTCAAGGGGAGTCTTGAGAAGTGGATGTAGTCTTGGAAGAAGCCAAACTACTATAAATCTTGGTGTCCGGTTCATTTTCTCTTTCCCTTACCACTTTAATTTCCTTATTACTTTAGTTCTTAATATACTTGCTATATTTTCTTGTGAAATTAAAAGGTTTTTAAAATCGTTAGTATTGTTTTTTAAAACCCAATTCACCCCCTCTTGGGTTGCTTAGTACTAACAACAACGATATGACTAATGTGGACTTAATGCATGAAAAAGATTTAAAAGTGTAGTTAACGAATTAAAGAAAAGTCAACTGGACTTAATGAAAGAAAATTTTTATTATAGGGGGTTATCAGTAATTCTCATTTAATTTTAATTGCCAGATTTTGTCTGGTAGATTATTTGGGGAGAGGTACGAGAGATGAATCCAAGTTTCAGGTTTTCAGCTAGTAGATTGGGATGTGATGCAATCAAGTCAATGAAGGAGAGTTAGGTATCCATCGTTTCATCCAATTTAACCAAACCTTGTTGGCTAAGAGGTTGTGCACGTAAGCAATGCGAACTGGCGAATGTTATATGGAAAACGGTGTTGATGCCAGACAGCTAGCAAGATTGTAAACAAATAAAAGAGAACTCAAATGAAAGAAATATATGAAAAGAAAGGTCACACTCAAAAAGAAGAGAAAAAAATCCAGGTTAAAACTCATTCACTCAATTTCATAATCTCCATAACGCTATTGGTATATTTATAAGTTTATAAGAAAACCCTAATTAAAGTTATCAAAAATAAAATATTACAATCTAAGAAAATTGTAATTATCGTTATCAAAATAAAAGATCTCAATAACACCAAAATAACTCTTAAAATATCTTACATCATTTGCCTTCTTGTTCCCCATTAGGTGTTGAAGTGGAAGTTTGGCTCCAAAGTGGGAGGATGGATTTCAAAGGAGATGCGGGGTTCTTGTCGTTTTGGATTATGAAACGGATTAAAAATGGATGGTCTAACATTTCAAGCGTGTTATCTTTGTGATTGGCAATGGCCATGGAGTGAAATATTGGCATGCTTTGGTCTAATTATATCTTATTGTCAGTGGCTTTCCTTGATTTGTAGATGAAAGAAGGTTCCTTTGGCAAATTAGTTGAGCTTCGATCAATTTATGTTTCTTTGTAGCTACCAAACACTTGACCTGTTCAGGGTTTGAAATTAACTATGGATGTGTTTTTTAGCTTCTCTTTGGGGTGGAGCTCTCTTGGGGTAGGGAGGATGCAATGAAATAGAAGAATGGAAGTGGGAGATTCTGAGACAAATGGATGTGCAAGAAATTGTTTTCTTCCTTTCTTTCTTCCTTCCTTTCTTTTTAAAATTTCTGTAAAGTAATAGGAAGTCAGGGTTACCTACCAGGGTCTCCTTTTCCATTTGCTGATCAGAAAGGTGTCCTTTCCAGTCGGTTAACTGCCATAGATTTTATCCTTCGGATAATTTCGCACCAATTTGTGGTGTACCTGTCTTAAGGCAGGAGAGTTAGTGGATCATTTATTTCTTCGTTGTGAGACTGAAAGAGAATTATTGGTTTGCTCTTTGCAATGTTTGATAAACAATGGGTTATACCGGAGTCCATATCCCATCTGTATGAGTGTTGGGTTGGTAGATGTCATTTGAAGAGTTCGAGGAAAGCTTGGATGCTGGCACCTGTTTTTTCGATTTGGACTGTATGGAGGGAGAGCAATTGAAGAACTTTTGTGGCTGTGGAGCTGGCGGTACAAAGGCTAAAGTTGTAAATCTTCTTTGTGGATTAAAGGAAAGCTATGTTAATCAATTTCTTCCCTTGTAGATATCATTGTAGAGGTTAGTTTTATAGATAGTATTTTATTTTGACTTTTATACTCCAGTGTATACAAGCACGCCCCTTTTGGCACTTTTTGAATATTACTTTAGAGAAAATGATCATATGTAATCTCAGCTTCAGTACTAGCTTATTTTTTGTCTCAGGTTCTTGCCTCAAAGTTGCCAGCTCTTTTGGATTTTCATGAAGATCTTATTAGTCTGGATGCCGCAACAAAGGTTGATATGCTCTCTTTCTTATTGCTGAATGTAGTATGTGAGATAAAATGTTTGGATTGCTTAAATTGGGACTTCTTTGCAGATACAATTGAAGTCCTTAGCTGAAGAAATGCAAGCTATTATCAAAGGATTAGAAAAGGTAAAGCAGGAGCTGGTTGCATCTGAAAATGATGGCCTAGTATCTGATATTTTCCATAAGGTATCCCAACATGTTTTATAAGTTTCTCATTCTACAACATTAGATTGTTATGTTTCATTTAGTGATACAACTGCAATTATCCCTTTGGACAATATTTTAACTTCAATTTGTGGTCCTTGATTCAAATTGTGGAAGAAAGTACATAGGCCATGTTTGATGTGTTGGATAGGATTGGATAAGATGGATAAGTAATACATAGGTTCCACATATTTTTCTAATACAATGGGATAGTGAATGAGATTATGTATGTTATGGTATTATTTCCATCATGTTTGGTTGAAGTGGGATAAAGTATGGGATAGAAGTTGAAGAATCATTTTTTATCTTTGGATGAGGAGGCAAGATAATTGGGAGGGAGGACAAATATTCCCAAGGGTAGGAGTGGGATAAATAAGCCAATTAATACCAAACTATTAGTCCACCATATGGAGGATTAATAGTCCAATCCGATGAACCAAATGTAGGACTAGCAATCCAAAGAGAGAAAGTCTGAAAATGTGCATCCCACATATTTTTTAATCCAATCCAATCCCTCTTATAAATCCGTCAAAACAAACATGGCCAGCGAACATGGCCTCAGTAAATTATGCCCTCCATTCCAAAGGTCCTTCCACTGTAGACATTCGACCTTCACTCTGAAAGTATCTAATATATTGAAATCTTTTAAACATAAACATGTTACATCAGTCTAAATGTTGAAGTAAAGTTTTTCTATATTGAAAGTCTTGTAAATATTTTGTTATTGGGGAGTTATTTTAGTGCTGTAATTCTACAGCCCTGATAAATTATTATTATTATTATTATTATTTGGGTAATTAAATGTGTATTAACCAAAAATTATTATTATTACCTGTTATTTAGACATTGGAGGAATTTATTGGGATTGCTGAGACAGAAGTGGCATCTGTAACAAATTTGTATTCAGTGGTGGTAATGGCCTCAATGCTGAAGAATCTATTGCTTTAATTATTTTGAGTCTCCTCTCTCTCTCTCTCTTTCTCTCTCCTCCTTTTTAAACCAGCATTTTCTTTGTTGTGGACAGGGTAGAAACGCTGATGCACTAGCACTATATTTTGGTGAAGACCCTGCCCGTTACCCATTTGAGCAAGGTAACATATGAGTAACACAATCATCAAATCCGCACTGGATTCATATAAGTAAGGCTTCCTTTATAAGTTTCGAACTTTCCATTTCATTGTCAGTTCGGAGGGGGTCTTGGACAGGTTTTTCATATCTAGACCCTATTTAGAAAAGGGATTCTATTCCAACTGAGTTTTATAGCAGTATAGGGGGCAGGACTGGTGGATATTTTCAGATTATGCCTTCCTTGACATTTGAATTATATGAATTGCCAAAAAGGAAGCCGACTATGCTTACTTGCTGAGAGGAAGAAATAAAGAAAGAATATTTGCTGCCATATTATTGAACACACCATCTAAACCTTAGACAGAAAGCCCGAGGCCGCAGAAATGTTGTTCTTAAAATGACATTTGTTCAGTAATATGGGAAATTACCATCATCGGCACTGTTTTCTAATTTCATGTCAGGGAATTATAATATTTTGAGTTCAAAAATATTATAGGGTAGAGATTGAAATGAATGTTTAACTTGTAGTCAAATTAGAATTTATTCTATTGGGGAAAAAAGAGGAATTTGGACTGGAATTTGAATTCATGTTATGATTAGTGAAGATTGGCTCCAATTTTCCTTTTTTAAAATTTTTTTTTGCTATGTTACATGTACTCGGGTAAGGGTGTCAGATGCAAATGTGTCTAAGTATGAATGTATCCCCAAATGTCGAACTCATACAGTCTCTTCTCCAAAGACAACAAAATAGTCATTTTTTTATATAATTCTTTAAAATATAGGTTAAAATATTGTTTATAAGGTGTTAAAAAGTATTTCATGCATAAGAAGAGAGTTTTATGCAGAGTTATATGCTAAACTTGAATTACTAAATATTTTTGTGGGTAAATATCATATTACACATATCGGACCCATATCTTATATCATTACCTAAGTATTAAGTGTCCAACATAGGTACTTCATACATTTAGAATAGTTTATGTAACACAATTTTTTTGGTTGTGATCTTAGCTGCTAAGGCCTAGCTCACATGGATTACAACTAGTTAATAAGCCCTATTTCTTTTTTAGAAATGTTTTTTTTTTTGTCATTTTGACAACAGATTGTGGCTTTCAACGACATTGTGGCTGGTTCATAACATTAACTCAACATTGTCTCGTTCTTTTACAAAATATAGTAAATTAGCATCAATGACTTATTTTTGTTGGATTGGATGACACGTCAAATTCTCTCGCCATCTTTCCACTTCAAATGGTAAAATTCCCCATTGAACAAATAACACAAAGAGAGCCCGCTCTTATTTGGAAGAATTAGTGTGAACATTCTATTGCCCTTACTAATGACGCAGTGAAATTCTAAACTTTCCCTGCAATATTGCATTTCAAAGAGAATCAGGGTATCTTCCTCTGTGGTGGTAATGGCAGGTGGTTGATGTTCCAAAGGCTTTGGTTGAAACTTTTGGCTGCAAGAAAAAGTTGGTTACTCATTTCATAGAATCTTACCATTCTATATTTAGTGCTAGAATACTCTTTGACTCTTCTGTTTTGTTTTTTTGTTTTTTTTGTTTTTTTTTTTTTGGGGGGGGGGGTTGCGGGGGGGGGCAATTGTACCACAAACTTAGTTCTTGTCATAAGATCATTACGGCTTATCAGAGGTCTCGTGTAAATGCAGTTAGACGATTTTTGTTTTGTACGATTCCTGTGCAAGGATTTTATGTTGAACTTCTGAATTAAAGTCTGTTTTTGGAAAGGAAGTTTCAAGTTATGAAATCTCGTAGCACAAATTAAGGGTACCACTTTTTGACTAAAAAAGAGGCAATGGATTCTAAGAGCACTTTGGTTCTGGGGAATGAGGTATATAGGCATCAAGATTGCCTTCACTACTTTCGGGCAAATCCAACATCCGTCTATAACTATTTGATTTTCATTGCTAACTGTAGTACATCAGAACTTAACGCAACTTAAGTCCAACATGTATGTGAGATCCACCTAAAAACGGACTAGATGCTTGTGTAACGATTTAATTGCTTGCTGTTCATTTTGAAATATTTGAACTAGATTTTTTCTTCTTTGTTTTTTTTTTTCTCAGTTCCAATTGAAGGATTCAATTTACTCTACTCTTTAGAAACTCCGCGTAAACAATCTGTAGAACACAAATGGATTTTATTCAGCTTCTATGGGATTTCCCAGTTTTCACTCAAATGTTTTTCTGACGGATAAAATTTTGCAGTATATCTTGCTCTTATATTATTGTCGATCATTATTTCTTCTGTTCATGTGGCAAATGCTAATGCTAGCTTCTTTACTCATTCACTGCATTACTGATTTATGCAGTTACTGGGACCCTCTTAAACTTTGTGAGGTTGTTCAGGAAAGCACATGAAGAGAACTGTAAACAGGCTGAATTGGAGAAGAAAAAAGCTCAGAAGGAAGCTGAAATGGAGAAGGCAAGGGGAATTAATCTAACAAAGAACGTTGGGAAATAGATAAGATTGTTTGCTTTAATCCCCAGCATGTGGAATTGTGTTGCTTGCATCACAGACCTTCCAGGTTGGTAACTCAATGTTGTCCAAGGACATTTCTTTGGAGGCTGGAAAAGGAGTGCCCGCCCCTCTCCAGTATTGTCTTGAATTGAGAGGGTTCCTGGAGGCTTGCAGAGCTTAGACCAGCTCGGCTGTACTTGCTGGAGCGAATGCTACTTCTGCACAAATTATTACAGCTGACTGATCTACCATGCGACATTTCACAATGGATAGTCGAGGATGACTTCCATATGACTTTTCAGAGGAACAGGTCTGGCTCTTTCGAGTTTAACATATGAAAGAAAATTTTGGTGATATTGGGGTAGGTCCTCCAATACAATAGGTGCAAGCTTCAACTACCAAGGAGTGGTTCATAACGGATGAGCCTCCTGGAGGCTATGGCGCCCCCCGGTTGTTCAATCATTCGAAAACCAGTCTTATTCTTTTGATAAATGGTCACTATGAATCGGACTGAATTCTCAGTTTTGGTTTTCACCATTCATTTGGCATTTCGGCACCAGAGCACTCGGGACTGTAAATCACAACCCCACAATGTACCAGGAACCATGTACAGAGCTCTAGCCTTGTACTTTTCGAATCTGATTATATTCAATGTAACATAGAATTACCCAACCCTTTTTCTCTCGTATTGAGATTTTGACCGGAATTCGTAAAAAACTGTTGTATAAAGGTTAGAATAGGCAGAGGAAGTAGGAGATTTTGTGCAGTTTTAAATAACTAGTGAATAGGCTATTTGTTTAGAAACTGTTTTGTCTTATTTCATTGAATCGGTTTTAGTGAAAAAATTACTCATTTATTTGGCAACAAAGCTTCTCTTCTTCTGCTCTTTTCTTTTTGATCTGTATATTGAAACAGTGTGTTTCATTGTTTTCTTTTTAAATATAAGCCTGCTGGGTTAATTATTGCATTCTCGCTGTCTGGAACTCCATTTGGAAGATCTTAATCTTCTTGGAAGATCTTCATTACTGCATTCTTGTGGTTGGTCGCGACTCTGAAAATGATGGTGTTGGCGACGTTGATGATGGTGGACCAGATACAGGTGGTTTTAGTGGTTGTAGCGATGGTGGCCAGTGGTGGTGATGGCGGCGGCAGCAGCAGCGGTGTAGTAGTGGGATGATAATGGTGGTGTTAAGAGTGATGGTAGTGCTGTGATAATAGTATATCTTATTATAGAAAAAGTTTTCAGCTTTAAAAAATAAAGAATGTTTTTCATCAAAATTAACTTATATGTCGACGTTCAAGTGAATATTTTGGTTGATTTTTAATTTTTCATCACACCAAATATCCAAAAAATGTAGTTAAGGGTGAGATTGCAGTTGCTCTTGATATGAAGCAGCTATTGACTGCTGGTTGGTTGTGAAGAAAAGACATCACCTTTTGATTTATCAGGCCCCGTTTGGCAATCAAAGTTTTTTTTATTTTTTGACTTTTTGATTAAAAACGTAAAAAAGTCAGCATAACTCATTTGGCAAAAAACCCAAAAATGCAAAAAAATATTAAAAAACTAAAAAGTTAAATTAAAACACTAATTTCAAGAATATTCTTATTCAAACTCTTACAACTTTTAAAATACAATAATATTTTGAATTCATAACTTATTTATTATCATTATTAATTATATACAATTGTTATTTAAAATTATATAGAAGAGAAAAATTGTTTAATTTGAACCAAAAAAAATTTAACTTTTTATCCAAATAACTATTTCAAAAAAGATAACTTAAAAACTAACTTAACAAACAATTCACTTTGAACTAAATTTAGTTATTTTGGCTAAAAATGTAATAAAAAAAAATTATTTTTTAAACTAGTTGTCAATCAAGAGCTTAGTATTTCCTCTTGTGTTGCCCATTAAGCACCCGCATTAAGCTCAATTTTTCTCATAAATAGCATCTCGTGCTCCTCAAAACAGTCATTCATATTTTATGCGATTTGATTTTGTTTCAAAATGTTCTTTTTGCCCAATTTGTAAGAAGCTAATTTCTATTTTAATTTTATTAATAATTTAATAGTCTTGATTAGAGGTTTACATGGTTGATTTGGACAAGTTGAGAATTTTTTCTTGACCAATCCACTTTTGGTTGGTTAAAGGTTTTTAACTCAACCTCAATTCAATGATCATCAAATGTGTTTTCAATTTAACGTCAGTTCACTAATTATCAAATGGATAAATTTATTAACAATTTTAAGTTGAAAGATCATAAAACTTGGTTGTTATTTTTCTAAATTAGTTTTTAAAAAATAAGAAAATATATTATAATTATTTTAAAATATATATACTGATAGTAGTTATTCAATAATAATAATAATATAATTAAATAAATCTAATAATAACATTTACAATACATACTTATCAAAAAAAGTATTCAAAATACATAACAAACACAATTAAAACCATAAATGCTCTAATTTGTTTCATATAAATTCTAAAAACAATCATATAATTGTAGTATATACATGTGTGTGTATATATATAAAGTTAGAATTCCTTGCATATTAGAAAATAATGACTAATATATACCCTAAATAGGTTGAATTGAATTGATAACAAATTAAAAAAATATAACTAAATAACTCATAATCAATCCACCCACCTCATTTCTTTACTCAAGTCATCCAACTCAACTCATTTATCCATATAATAAGAGTTTGTGGAGATTAACAAATTAGTACGAGTTGGCATATTATTTATTCACCTAATCTCAATGATATGTAATTATTCATTTATGGAACTTCTTTATGGGACATTACCAAGGGGAAGGATATTGACATTTGGATGCATTCATGAGATAGTTGAAGGTATTACCAAATTTGGGCACTTTTGAATCAACCAAGATGGTTTGCCTGGATCACCATAAATACACACATTTCTTTTGGAAAAGCATCACCCATCAACACTCAGGCTGTGTTGGAAAGCACAATACCTTCAAGTGCTTTTTAGGGATGGTTTCTGAAAAGTTAAGGTTAGGATACTGGATTTTCTCCCCCCAAAGTCGTGTACCCCTCGTCAGAATTCTTCTAAATGTATAATGTACCGGTATCAAAACTTGGCGCTTCGATAAGGGTATAAGATATGTGTCCGATACTTTTAGTTAAACATTCACCTAAGAAGCTTTTGGGGACCCTAGCCTTGAGGGAAAATTGTTAGATATTTTTGAAATATCAATGGCATAACTAACATAATATTCTTGACAAATAAAAATAAATCGATGCGTGTTAAATTTGTCATAATTTTAGTGGCAAAACACAGAATTAAAATACCCTTAAGCTATTCATAATTGAATTGGGAGGTCTGCTCCAAAATTCCTGTCTGATACATTACCACTGAGTTGCTCAAATCCCCAATGCTTCTTGGCATCATCATCTGTAAGTTATGAACTCTCTCTTTCACACAAGTGATTATTCGGTGCCGTAGCGGCAACGCCAAGTGATGCCTCAATGTTTCTAAGCATTATACGATCATGTGGGGTCCGCTCTTGCGTACAAGACCCACACAATCCTGTGGTGCGGAGGGACATTGGGCACCACGTGGCCTTGCCTCGGGGGGCTGAAACCGAATAATTCGCCCTTTCACATAGCTTTTGAATTTCTTGCCAGTACTGGATTTACAATTAGATTATCCCAGCATCAGATTCTTGATCAAACCGATAATTGTTGATTCATTGATGCCAAAATTTAGTCAGTTTCATAGTTGCTTTATTTCAAATTCAACTTTGAACTGATTAATAAAATGCCTTTGGAGTACCTTTACATTGTATAGAAGCTGACAATCTACAAGGAGAGAAAAGGGGGGATACAATAATAGCTAGGGAAGAATGAAACAGAGAAATTGATTAAATTAACTTACAGTATCCATATTTGCCAATTTTTTTCTGAGGTTACTCCAATGGAATATATGCATATGGAGTATTCTTATACGAATTACTCGCAGCCTTTTCAAGGTAATGGAGGAATTCTGCAGAAACCTGCTGCTTATTGCACGAATACAGACTCTCTGTCTCGAGAATTATATGTTTCTCTCTCACATGCATTGAAGGCCGTAGGATCCTGTAAGAATCACGAGACATGGGAATCTTGAAACGCATTCGACGGTTCTCAATACATTGAAACAGAGAGACATGTAATCTTCTGGACAGAAGTGCCAATACTGTTGATTTGCTGCAATGGAACTCATGGAAGGTCCTCTTCTTGTAAAGTCTTCACAGCTTGAACAGTATAGCTCGTACCTCTACCTTCAATTTCAATCCGGTAACTGTATCTTCCCTCCTGATCTAACAATCCACACGCTGTTTTGCAGCTCTTGAAGAACACGCAACTCACAATCGTGTCGATGACAATGACGATGGAGTACAAGTGCGCGATAAAAACCCATTCTAAAGCCATGGAAGAGAAGGATCTTTCAGTGGTATAATAAGCTCTCACCACCCGGTATTGAAACAAGGCCTCAAATGCGGCTAGTGCCATATTGACAGGAAGTGCCAGCGCCAGTGCTGTGGCGGTTCTTCCCTTGATCAGGACACAGGCCTTGAGAATGGCAATATAGCCGCCCCGTTCGTCCATCCCCGACGAAACCAAAGCTAAATTGCATACTACGAGGGTGTGGGCAAGGATTATCGAGTAAAAAACAGCTCCGGTGGCAGAGAGGAAGAGGAGAGAGCTTGGGGAGGAGTAGCCGAAACCTTCAACACAAGTAAAGGCAATGGATAAGAAAAAGAAAACGAAGGTTGGAGATGTTGGTTTTGGTGATTGAGAGCCTGGACTATGGAGGCCTTGGCCATGAGGAGGAAAGATAGGGTGAATGGAAGAACAAGAATGGAGGAAGTAAGGGTTTGAGAGAGTTTGAGGTTGAGAATGGAGAAGAATTCCGAGGAGGGAGGAAAGCCCGAAGCATCGAAAAGGGACCGGAGGCGGTTGTGAATTGTTGGAAGGAGAGGGGAGGAGGGGGCAAGGGCTTGGGAGAGGAGAATTGTTGCTGAGAAGGGGAAGGCAAGGATCAAAGAGGTTGTGGTGAAGTATTGGTAGTTTTGAAGGAAAGTGTGTATTGATCTCCTCAGTATCTTGCCTGTTCTTTCCATTGGAATTTGTGGGTATTCTTCCATTTGTTGAGTTTGGATAATAATATTGTGAACATAAGTTCACAATATTCTTTGAATAAGAGTTCAATATGATTCATTTTTTTGGAAATCTTGTAAAACCATTACCTATAGCAAAACTTTGAACTTGGAATTATGGTTATGGATTTAAAGTGATAATACTTTATATTTTCAAAAGAGAAATGATAAAACATTTTGAACAATACAGTTAACACCTTAGCCACAAGTAATGACTTAACTCTCAAAAGGCTTAAAACACTTGGATATT
>JAULJZ010000007.1:7904430-7917143 GCA_032270985.1 Heliamphora pulchella
GGATGTTCTCTCTTTGTCTCTATTTTCTTTATTTGCATGCATTTGAGAAATTTTATTAAAGAACCAATGATGATTAGCAGAGGCCAACCTTATGGTTGGGCGAACGGGGTGCCTAACACCTTTCCCGATTTGTACTTTAGTTCCCGAACCCTCTTTCTCTAGTTAACGTTTTAAATATCAGTAGCCAATTTTGTTTTTCTTAGTTTTTTTCTCAAAAACTAAGTGGCGACACTATTTTCAATAAAAAAGAATTTTCAAAATTTGATTTTCATTGTGTTAAAATATTTTTCAAAACATCTTTTGAATTCTTTTATTTTTGACTCCTAAATCCCAACGCCACAGTTGTCGATCGCCATAAACCACTTCAACTTCCCAATGGTCGCCAGCATTGGAAGTGGTGACCGCCACTTTGAAATACGCATATGGTCCTCAGAGGCGTGCAAGCCTGGTTCATTCTCACCGTTGCTCTCTCTCTCTCTTGCTCCTCTGTGCTCTCAACTCTCTCTCAACTTCCTCTTTGCTTCCTCTTGCTTCTTAGCTTTCGTGCCCTTTTCTATTGCTCTTATACGAGATGTTTACACTGTTATTCGTGATTCCTTTCCTTTTCAGGGTGGGTCAAGGCCATGAGGATGACAATTTAGGGACGCGACAAAGCCCCTCTGTTGTTGGGAGCTCCTCCATGGGGGCCATTCCTACTGGGGGGATTAATGCGTCTCAGTCTTCTACGACCATGGGGGCTATGGACGCCCTCACTCTTGAGGCGGAGCGTGCCTCCCACCGTGCTGCTGAAGACAAGGCACGGGCAGCTGCCGAGGCACAAGCAGCTGCAGAAGCTGCTGCGGAGGCCGAGGTGGCCGACTTCCTTGATCCCTATGCTGGAGTGGGTCACCCAACACCCTTTGATCCACACACCTACGCCCCAGTTCCACACCGCTTGGTTCTGGGCGGGATGAGGCACTACGATCCACCAGTCGATGCCGTTACTATTGACGTTCTTCTCCGGAAGCCAGACCAGTACATCTCTCGCCAACCTCTATCGATAGGTTCTCTATCCTTGCTTGTTCAATACCAAAGCATATTGTATGGCGTATATCTCAAACATAGATGCAATCTAGGATCCCCCTTGTGATGTGATGATGATGTGATGATGATATGATGTGATAACTGTGTATAATGTTTGAAATCTGAACATGTAATCACAACAAACCTGAATATCGGACTGAAAAAGACTTAGTTTAGGCATCTGTGCAAAAGAGATTAGAATAGTAGGGACACTAGAGTTAGGGTTCAGAAGCAAATAAAGGGACCCAATTTTTTTATTTTTATTTTTGAAAAAAACATAAAAATATAAGAGATTGGTTTTTATTATTATTATTTTTTTATTTTTTTATTTTTTTATTTTTATTTTTGGGACAAAACATAAAAATTTAAGGAATTGTTTTTTTTTTTTGGGGGGTGCAAAAAATAAGGGAGGAATTTTTTCAAAAATCCTAAAAATTAGAGGAACATTTTTTCAAAAATCCTAAAAAATCTAGGGGCAATTTTTTATTATTTTTTATTTTTCAAAAAAACCTTAAGAGGGCATTATTGTTAAATTGAATGGGGAATTTAAGATAAAGATTTGTTTGGCGGACCAGGGTTTAGGATTCATAGTTTTCTACTAAGATGTGCAAAAAATAAAGTATCGTCACTCAAACACGAACCTAGGGTTGAAAGGATTTGCCAGCGCACTAGGGCTTAGGGTTCCTAGTCTTCTACTAGGACGTGCAAGATTTGCCTGGTGCACCAAGACTTAGAGTGTCTAGTTTTCTAGAGCTTGAGAGATTTGCCTGACACACCGGAGCTTAGGGTTCCTAGTCTTCGACTAGAACGTGTAAGATTTGCCTGGCGCACTAGGACTTAGGGTGCCTAGTCTTCTGTGGCTTAAGAGATTTGCCTGACTCACCAGGGCTTAGGGTGCCTAGTCTTTCAAGGCTTACGGTGCCTAGTCTTCTAAGGCTTAAAGGATTTGCCTGACTCACCAGGGCTTATGGTGTCTAGTCTTTCAGGGCTTAGGGTGCTTAGTCTTCTAGGGCTTAAGAGATTTGCCTGACTCACCAGGGCTTAGGGTGTCTATTCTTCTAGGGCTTAGGGTTCCTAGTCTTCTATTAGGACGTGCAAGATTTGCCTGACGCACCAAGGCTTAGGGTGCCAAATCTTCTAGGGCTTAGGAGATTTGCCTGGCTCACCAAGGCCTAGTCTTCTAGGGCTTATGGTTCATAATCTTCTACTAGGACGTGCAAGGTTTGCCTAGGGCACCAGGGCTTAGGGTGCCTAGTCTGGTAATGATTTCGTATCTTGTATCCATATGAGGGCGTTGGGCTCATGATTTGGATTCCTCGATTTTGGGATGAAATATTATGATTTCAAACGTTAGAATTTCGAGTTTTGGGATTGAATGGAGTTGTTTTATTATCAAATATATATTTTACTTAAATTTTGGGCCTATTCAAAGGCATGTTTAAAATTTGTAAAAATCTAGTGTTTTTCCAAAACTTAGAAAGATTTTCAAGATTTTGGCTAGGAAGCCTTCGGGTACTTTACTACTCGACCAGTTGAGAGACCACCCGAGCTGACTCCCGCTGTGTTGAAATTTTGGGGCTTTTGTTTTAAAAAGGGAGGTTTGTTTGTATCTCTGGGGCATTCGTTGGGACTTAAATTGACGTGTTTCTGGGAGTTATTTGTAATAGAAATTAACTCTTTTCACCCATATTTTTAACGAGAAAATTGAAAGTTTTGTTTCTTTTTATAAAGTATTTTTCTTTCCAAGTTCCTTGGGGTTGGACTTCTTAAATCAGGTTTTTTTTTTTATTTAAATCACATGATTTTATATTGCTACGAAATTGAAACGTTACAGATACATTATTGTCATCGTTGAAACAATCGAAACCTATGGAACCATTGAAACGAATGACAAGAACATAGAAATTGCTAAGCAAAGATGATTTCATGAAGGAAAATCCATTCCATTATAGCCTGATCCCACGCTTGTTCGAAAGTACGTTGACGACGTGGAACTGACAAGCAAACAATAGAAGCGGGAAGCGGAGAGGGCTTTAAGTTTGCGGAGCACATAAAGGCTGAGACAAAGCATAAGTTCTCTAGCAATAATGCAGTCGACAAATGAAGCCAAGGTTCAAAGGTCGATAGCTGCAAATGAAGACGAAGAAACTCAAGAGCAAAATGAGAAGCCGGCCCCGTTTGGTTGCAGTTTTTATTTTCATTTTTCCCAAAAAAGATTCTCCAGAAATAGATAAAAACGCATTTGTTAATGATTTTCAAAAAACTGTTTCCAGAAAATTGAGTTAAAAACAAAGCTAAAAACTGAAAATTTTGATAAAGATTTAAAAGTGTTTTTCCTCTTTTCTCTACCGCCAAGCTTGTTGTATTGAGAAATAATTTTCAGCTTTAGCAACCAAACGCATTTTTTCTATTTAAAATATTATGAAAATTATTTTTAAAATCCTTTTTTTAAAAATCTTTTTTGAATATAGTTTTTGAAAAACACAACCAAACAAGGTTTGCCAATGTCACTCAGATCACTAAAGACACGCAAGGGCTGGAGAAAACCTCCTTTGCCATATCCCACGAGCATAGCAAGCAAAATAGATCCAAATGAGCATAGAATTTACAAATTCAACTACCAGCATAGATGCACCACTAATGCAAGATGACAAAACTGCAAAAGCCTTCCGAAGCGTTAAGGTCGAAGATTTAAAAGCTGCAAATGCTTCAGGATCTGAACCAGAAGCAAAAGGAATAGAATGTGGAGAGGAGAAAATAATGGGCAAAGAATATGAAAAATCCACAATGATTTAGAGGCAGCTAAGATTTCATTATCTGACATCCTGCCAAGACCCACAAAACAAACATTGCAATTGGTTAAACACCATAGTTATCAAATTGTGAATCGAAATCTTGATTTCGCTGAAACGTGAATCGAATCGAATTGATAATCGTAAGATTCAACATAAATTATAAATATGATATTAAATAGTTCATATATATTAAATAAAATAAATATTAAAACAAAATATATATATACAATAAGAATATAATTACATAATCTTATAAGGATATCTTCATTACAAGAGATTTTTACTAAAATCTAACTTATTATAAGATTTCTTACATATACTAGTATATTTTCTTTTGAAATTCATAAAATAAATAAAAAAATTCTCAAAAAGAGTAGAATAATATAAGAGAGATGGTGAAAACTTTTTGGAATAAATATAATATACTTTAATACGTGTCTTGTATGCTTATTAATAATAACAAGAAAGTTCATAAAAATATTGTGCAACCATAGAGTCTAAATGATCTAGCTTATATTGTATTAAACTATGATTGTTTCACCAAAATAGCAATAAAATATTTATTAAAAATATCATTATCATTTAAATCCTTAAACAATGGATTTTGACATTTTTCAAATAAAAGAGAAATTGAAAAAAGAGTTAAAGAACCTACTGGATTCACTTTATTCTTAATTATGTTTTCTAATTACCAAATGAGCAACACTTTATGCTTGATACTATTGTATTTTTATAATAAACAAACTAAGTTGTACTATAGTATATTTTTAAAATAAAAAAAGTGACAAATAAGAGTTTGAAATTTATTGGATATGATAATTTTAAAAATCATATGAATCGTAAATAGTGAATCGACTCATGAATCGAATTGTGAATCGTAAGATTCATCACGATTCGATTACAAAATAGATTCACCGATGGATTCTTATCGATTTATGCATGAATTGTGAATCGAATCGTGAACTGAATCGTAAATCATAAGATTCTGATAACAATGTTGAACACTTGTTTGAAGAGAGAGAATTGACAGGCAACAAGAATGACAAACTGAGACAACAGAAACAGTTCAAGTTGAAGAAGCAAAAACAGATGAAAAGAATGATGATGAAGAGGTAGGAGATGAACAGAAAAGAGAAGACTCGAGTTCTGATGCTCCAGTCATGGTAGAATCATCGATCGATATGGATGTAGTCAAAATTCACATAAGAGAAATCTCACAATATACTTTCAGGTGTTGGGTCAAAGGTGAAGCATTCACTTGCTTAGGTGAAGAAAGTCATAACTGGTAAGTCTTCTGACCCAAAGCCACCATCACCAAAATAGGATAACAGAATAGCTGGTCGCTGTTAGTTAAAACCCACATGATGGATGGCTTTACACAAAATAATTGAAAGGGCTTTTGTGTAATTTTACTTTTCTCTTAGCCTACCAGCATTTGAGTGTGGTGTGTATTTGTTCAGCTTGAACAAATTCAGAAGTATTACTTGTATAAAGGTAGTTATAGAGTTATTTGATTGCGATATATCTTCTGTTTCATAATCCAGGCATTTATTCCCACGCATTTACAAGACATGTAGACCACCCAACAATGTACAAGTGGGAAAAAAAATTAAAAAGATAAAATTGATTTAAAGCCTTCAAGCAAAAAAGGGGAGGGTGGGTAGCTGTCATAAGAACAAAATAGATCTGGACATGTCATAGATGATAATGGTAAAGGCACTATTAAGCAAAACAGCATCACCAAATGTTTAAATTATCAGGACATTGAAGCAAATGGCAGCAATGAAAGATTCGCTTACAGGCATCAAGTGGTTATGATACAAGCAGATTCCGAGGACGATACAACCAAACAAAATGCTCCAAATTTCAAAAATTCTCAACTGTACATCTAGCTCAGCTCCAAAATTTGAGAAAATCTAAATGCATTGAAAAGCCATAGAAAAGTTATGGTGGTATATAGCTCATCATAATATAGAAATATAATGTTAAGCATTATGTTCATGACATACATCCATGTGTAAAAATGACTCCACCCAGGTCAATTGCAAATAATTAGAATGTTCTCATTGAGTATAAACATCCTCACGGCATCGATGGAGCACTCTTCTTATCTCCTTCAGTTACATACATAGAGTTGAAGCATCTCTTCCTTATTTAATAGTCATAAGCACCAGAATTAACTTTCAACTGCAGAAAATTCTCTCTCTAATATGATTATCTAAAATCATTTTATCATTCAACTGCGACCGCTCATTAGGTCTACCATCCTGAAACAAGTTTATAAATATTTTGGCAAATCTAAAACCATGAAACAAGTTTTTGGATATTTCCTCATGATGAAAATTTTCAAGATATATTGCCTAAAATATATTTCAGTATGAAAATTTCCAAGAGCTTTGCAAAGAAGAATCATCATACCATCCTCTGTAAAATGGCATGTCATCTTCTCTTACCTATGTACTTCTAACTGACGATAATAACAAGTCCACTGCATCAACTTGAATCTTGACAGATGGTCACAACCTCAATTTGCTAATCTTCATGACAACCATATTTAGAAGAAAGTTCATGAGATACACTCATGTAAACGCAAACCATGACATCTTCAACTAGAGACCTTCGGCTAACTAAAGATGCCAAACATAATACAGGAAGATTGATAAACGCCAGAAATAAGTGGGAAATTAGTGAAATTGGGTGCAGCTCAGGTGCAGCAGTGCAGCAGTGCAGGCAGCAGAGTAGTGATGCAGCAACAGGCCAGTGAGGCAGTAATGTAGCTGATGCACAGCTGGGCAATTGGTGCAGCAATGCAACTGATGCACTGCAAGCAAAGCAAGCAAGCAAGGTTAATGGTGAAAGAGCAAGCTGCACTGAACAAACTCAAGAGCCAGCCGAAAGCATAAGAATGAGATTATTGGTAGAGTTAGTTATTAGTGTAGTTAGTTAGGTAGGTAGGTAATTACTTAGTTAGTTAGGGAGAAGGGAAGAGTATAAAAAAGAAGGGGAGTAGGAGAGGAGGGGGGAGTCGAGAATTTGTTTTCTTCCATGTCTGAAGTGACCCAACTTCCCATCAATGAATAAACTGAATTGAGGCCTCCATTAAAGGAGATCTTTCTTTTCTTTTCTTCATTCTATCAAGAAGCTTATCAAAGATGCATCATATTTGAAAAGCATTCATGTGCTAAAATTGATCAACGAGCCCAAATCCATTCTTCAGTTTCCTTAATTCCATTCAAAAATCACTGCATCATGGTAAAACGAGTTCCTTAAATTAAGTGCAGTCAAATCACTTTAATGAACAGCAAGAGCTTTTGGTTCAGGCCTCCTCCGCGGGCGAGCGGCCCGACTCTAACAACTAAGATTAAGATATGCAAACACTTGCAAATTCCTAAAAACCGGTCCATATTTGTACAAAATTAACTTGTTGAACTTTAAGAAGCTTTATTATGGATTTCTAATAATGATTATTTACTTTACGCCCTTCTCCACCCCCAATCAATTCCCAATCTATCTATCAATCCTTAGATTGTGTATAAATTCACCTTTCAGGTGCTTAGGATAGAAATAGGTCATATTTGGCATTTATGTGCCCCAGAGCACCCTATATACGTGGCACCCTTAGATCAGATTATACAATTGCTGAAAAAATCTTTCTAGCTACGCATTGGCAAAATGATAGCATGCAGAAATAAATGCAGTTCAGGGCTGTCATTGATCATAAATCACAAACGTTGAGAAGATTAATCCTTGGTTTAACAAAGCAATGATTATTTTGGATACGCAACAAATGCTAGGATGAAGAGTCAGCAGATAACCGTTGGGCAATGGACCAAACACACTCAATAGCGAAAAGAATAATTAAGAAATCAAGTACGACACAGATTTATGCGGCTAAAGCATCCATTACAAGAAGATCATCTTTATTCAGTTGAGTGATCAGACGCAGCTTTCTTGACAAGAATGCCTATGTCCACCGTTCGCATTATGATTTCACTATGTTCTAAATAAGTGAGAAAATACAATCGCAATGTTAGGGTAGTCAATAATATATAGCCTAGAGTTTACACCGACAACTTACAGTTGGATATGCGAAGTCATGACCCCCTTGAGTCCAGCCAAGGCCCAACAACAATGTACTAAGAAATAACAATAAATGCATTGTCTTGCAATCTAAAGAAAAGAAAAGAAAGGGGGATTAAAATAATTGATAAAAAAAAAGCAAGATAAAAGAGCAACAATGAAGAAAATATAAATACCAAATAAGTTCAAGAAGCATTTTGTTTCTTCTTTTTGTTCTTTTTACCCATATTCTCCTTTTTTGAAGTCTTTGTTACACCTGGTCGACTTCTAGGTGTGTAGCCAAGAAGGTTTACCTCTTCTTTCACCTTCCTCACAGGCTTAAAAACCTTAGTTACTGAAGAGTCCAACACATCACTTGAACACTGAAGAGTGATACCAAGATCTATTGCCTCCTCCCAAAGTTCTCTACCCTTTTCGAAGTCTCCCCCCCTACAAAGTTTCGGTATAAGCAAGTCATAAACAGGCCCATACCCACCTAATGAGCTTTTCTTCATTTGTTCAAACAGCACAAGAGCATAGTTCACCCGCTCAACTCCACAGAGAACACCAATTAAGTCATAATAAAACTTTGGTTCCGGCACCAACTTGTCTTCTATCATTTTATCAACTATTTGCTTTCCTTTGCCGAATCTGCCTGTCAAATACAAAACTCTGGCAACAAGATAATAGCTAACCCAATCAGGAGAACAACCTGAACTTCTCATTATGTCGAGAACTCGAAGAGATTCTTTGACTCTCCGCGCCCTACCCAAACAAGAGATCAATATATTGTAACTGATTGAGGTAGGGGTAATCTGATAGGACCTCATCTCCATCATCACATTCAAAGCTTCAGGAACAAGACCTGATGGGTTTGATTTCAAATTTCGCTCACAAAGGCACCTAAGGAATGTATTGTAACAAAAAAGGTCCAGCACAACACCAAGAGATTTCATCTCTTTTGTAATTCTCCGTGCTTCCTTTACATTCTGCTGCTCAGACCACCCATAAAGTAGATTCCTATAAATGCAAGGCTCTGCACCTGAAATCTTATCCTTGTGGTGCCAAACAACCCCTTCGGCCCTCTTAGCATGTCCTTGGGCACAAAGAGCACCAACAATAGCTGTGATTGTGACTCTATCTTGTGGGCACTTGAACTTGCCCAAGTTCTTAAAAATCCCCAAAGCCTCCTCTTCCCTTCCCAATTTAACCAATGTCTCAGCTACGAGACTAAAAGTCCAGGTTTCCATTTTCCTACCTTCTTTGCCAAGGTCCGATATCAATATGTCCATTGCCCTGAAGTCCTTCTTCTCAGAAAACAACCGAATCGCGCGATTATAATCCTCATCTTCCAATTTAGCATCCAAATTCTTGCGTGACCATAAGAAGAACCTGAGCAGTCTCCTAGTCGGTGCTTCGTTTTTACAAGAATCAAGGACTTGGGTAACGAGGGATGATGTGAGCGGAATGTCAAATTTACACAGACTCGCTTCCAGTTCATCTAAACCGCCAATGCCGCTAGAAACAACACTACACAGCTCCTGCAAGTCCGTAGACAACGGGCTTGGTGACACTGTGCAGTATAAAGAGGGAAAATGTTGTTTGGGCGTCTGGGCACCAATAATCTGCCACAACAAACTTCGCCATTTTTGTTTCTGTAAGACTAACATCACCATATTCTTTGAGGAAATCAATCAAACATGTGGCGTGATCTCTTTGTAAGATGAACATCACCATATTCCGTGAGGAAATTAATCAAACATGTGGCGTGATCTCTGATACAGAATCCGTGAATTTACCATTACGCCTGTGAAAATCAATAACAGCGGCAAATTCATGTTAAGAACTTCAATTATTGTGTCCAATGTGTCATCCTCGTTTCGTTTATTGTCTTGTATTTGACAACAGAACCCACCTGTCTATAATAATATCGGCAAATATAAATATATATTTTATATCATTACGTTAATTACAATGCAAATTGTACTGTTTGTACATATCAATTGAAAAAAAAAGGATAAATTATACTTCACTCTTTAGAGTATTAAATTTATTTTAAAAATCTCTTTTAAAATTACTAAAATGATACTACACTCCTTTTTATTTGTTGTCTGTTGCAACTTTTTTTTTCCGTTTGATCTCCGGTTAATAGAATGGACGAAAAGCGCTGAAATTAATAATGATGTTCCAACTTTACCCTTCTCTTATGATATGCAAAGAACCAGAGATGTTAAAAGTCCAATATACCCCCAGTTTAAAAATCCAAAAAGTCATAAGTGCCCCTAGCTATGAGACTGTTATAAGTTTCTGGCCATTTTTTAGCCTGTTTCATTTTCTCTACTTCTTCACTCTCTCCTCGCCCTGCCCTCCCTCTCAACCCGAGAGCCACATGCTATTAGCCATTAAAGGACTAAAAGTTGAGCTGTAGTAAAAGTATTCTCAATTTTTTTTAACTTTTTTTGATTTTTTTTAAAGTATGTAAAATTAAATTACATATAATGCAGATTAAAATGTCTACTTCAAGCAATGTAAAAAGCAATCCAAACCAAATTGCCTAAGGTATAGAAACAAAAATTGTATGTGTGGGCAGAAGGCTACGGTAAGTTCTAACTTGACATACATAGTATAATTTTGCTCGATTTTTTTCGAATTTATTTCTGGGAGTAGTGTAACCTCACTAATTTGAATACAATCTTACAACCGTCAGCAACTCATCATATTCAATCAAATCAAGCAAGTCATGAGAATGCATAAAAAGTTAATGAGAGGACCATGAGTCTCGTAGGTGAAACAATTTTTACAAGTGTCCAAGTGATAGAAGAGAGTGTTGGATTAATGAAGATGTTAGTGGTTGCAAGTCTTGTAATATCTACTTTAACTTTGTTATTTGTATTACTTAAGTAAGTTAGAATTGAAAGGAAATTTTATAGCGACCAAAATAAGTTCGTACTGCAACTATGTAGTAGTCGTTTGTAACAACCAAAAAACTGTATTTTGTTAGTTGTTATATGTATTTTGTAGTAATTTAACATGAATGAGCTTGTATGAATATTATTTCATTATATTAATAACTATAGAAATAAGTTCACAGGTGTAGCTAATATAAAAGCGATGTGTGACAAATAAAAAGCCCTAATACGAACTGATTGACAAAAAACCTAATTACTAGTTCGGCTATACGAAGAAGTAAAACATGCAAAATAAAAAAAAAGAACAAAGAAAAAAGAAAAAGAAGAGATTGCCTTCAAGCTGCTCCATCTGCAGTTTCCTTCTTTAACTTGTTCAGCAATGTGGAAAAACAGAAGGGGCATACCCAGGCAATACAAAGATGGGTGCCTTCTTGTGAAGGACAGTGAAGCATACCATCAGCAAGGAAAAAGGCTATGTAAATATCTAAGAAACTTATGGCAAACCTCAAAAGAAGACATGATTTGCCAACCCCAGAATCTCCAATGAACAAAAGCTTAATCAGGTAATCACTGCAAACACCACCCCCCCCCCCCCCCCCCCCCCCCCAAATTGCCACAAGAAAATCAAGTGAATCAAACACATCTGGAGAAAGAAGCATCATATAAAATCATGGAACTAAAATACACAGCTTAAGAGATCTAAACACAATTCATAATCCTTGGACCATTTTATGTGCTTCTGGTCATAAGTATTACTGCCTTTATAGCTCCAAGAAGGTTCCCAATCATTAAAATTCTACAGTAGAATAGACCAATTAACAAAGAAGGACAGTGAAGATGTCTCATTCAATTAGCAAACAGTTTGACAACACAAACAAAAATACCACTGTGAGGAAAGGCTTCATTGCCTCTACTAGTGTCCTGCAAGTAAAAAAAATGTATTAAACACTAAGCAATTCTCATGTATGACAATGTGTAAAGTAAATAACAATTCTCATATATAGAAAATGCACTCAAGTTTGACAACAAAAACAAAAAAAACCATTGTGAGGAAAGGCCTACTGCACAAAACCCTCCAAAATCCCTGTGCCTAGCTCCAGAACCCTGTGAATGTTTGCAAGTTTTCATATTAGTAAATCAAATAACCAAGAAAATGAAGTTGTGCAATTTCATTAGAGAGCAGTGGATTGCACAAACTCCCACAGCACAAAAACTTAGGGCCCCAACTGTCTACACTAAAAGGGAGCCCAACGGGTATCCTACACCTACAACACAACTGGACTTCTTAGTAATAGATATGGAACTTGTTCCACAAATAATGAAATGGGGTAAACCATACCTTGCCCTTACCCTTGCCCCTATATGTTGAAGGTTGGCTCTTTCTCAGCTGTGTCCCCCTCTAACTAGTGGATTGTGTCATGCATTGAGAATCAGTGCCATCTGGTGCAGTCCTTTATCATCCCTAATAAAGTAAAATTACAATGAGTCAACAATATAAAATTGAAAAAAAAAAGGCAATTTTTGTAAGTACTTGTTTTTTCTCCCTCCTCATCATTGGTGCTCTTTGGCATGATCTTTTATTGTGGCCAAATTATTTTCATATTGAATAACGTAATGTTTGTAAACTCCTATTTTTCACTTGTACCTGCAGCATCCTTGTTATTGCAGCACAATAACAAGTTACACGAGATTTTTTATCTTTGTCTCTTATTATTTTGCATTCCTGTTGAATTGTATATTTTTTCAAAGTTTTCCTAAACATGTACATATCACCAAAGAGCATACTCAGTGCAAGGTTAACTTTTCCTATCTATACGAAATTTCTTACCAAATTTATCAAGATCAATAGTGGTAGGTAAGGGTCATCAATGAGCTAGGTCGGGCCGGG
>JAULJZ010000007.1:7917243-7928344 GCA_032270985.1 Heliamphora pulchella
TTAAGTAAGATTAGAGTTTGAGTAAAACTATTGAAACTGTTTTACTAAGGTGTTACCTTTAATAACCAAAAATAACATTTATTATTTAAAATTAATTTTTTATTAAATTTTATTAAAAATATCTTTAAACACGAATAAAAATCAGTTTAATGGACTCCATACACCTTAAAATCAAATCCACTTTTTTCTCAACAATTTGACATCTACTCATATTATATTTTTAACTGAGCACTTCTCTTTAACTATCAATTGTAATTTATTATTTTGAAGTGTCATAGGTAGGTGTAATTCACTAGTTTCTTACAAAACTTGAATGCATTTACTAATAAAACTCCCTAATTATAAGCAACTGAATCTGTCAACACCTTTGTAGTTTAGTGACATTACTTCAATTTTTCATCATGGAAGTTGTGAATTCAAGTCTCAGGGCAGATGGGGTGATTCCCGTTTCCTTTCCTTAGATTAGAATAGTATAAGCTCTTCCTCTGATTAAAAAAAAAAAAATGCCAAACCTCTACCAAAATGACAAAAGCTCCATAACTCAAATAAAGCTTAAACCTGAACATGGAAGGGCAAAATTGTAAACATAAAATTACATCTAAAAATTCTGATGCTTCTTACATCTTTAATCTCCTACCATCCATTTGCTACCAAGCCTTAAAACACTTTATTAACTTCTCTGTCATTTCAAACAATTTAAATTTTTACATGATAAGAGTTTTACTGTGACGAAGTAAACCATCATAGATCAAATTCATGGGGTTGCCTTGGCTAAGGCCTCTACCAGGAGTAAAATGAGGTAATTATTCGCCATTCCAAATAGTCGAGAAATTTACAGTAGTCACACATTACAATAATAAGATCAGTAGGTTTTGAGTCCAAGTTGAAAAAGAGGGGAATTTCTTTAAAAAATTTGCAAGAGATTCTATCAAAATCAATTTTGAGGTGATCATGCTTATAGTCCACTATTTTTGTACTCAGTGGTGTGTGCAGTCTAGGCACACACGATCGGTCTATTCTTGATATTTCGGCTCTGATACTATATTAGCAAAATAAAAAATGAAAAAAAATTATTATTGCTCTAATATCATGTTACACAGTTTTAAATAAAATTCAACCCCAAAACTAACTACAGAAATGAAGATACCCTCACACTAATATACTCACATTACTTTGTACTCAAGAACTTTGCTACACAACCTCCGCTCTTATTTTATTTATTTTTTTACCTTTCAGAGTGAAATTTCTTGGGCAACAATAATATTATCAGAAGGTTGCCTTCCTGGGATAAAACTGACCTAAAAAGGGCTAATAACTTTATCCAGTGCAGGTCTAGTTCTATTCACAAAAGTTTTATGCCCTAATTGGCAACCAGCTTAAAAGCTTTTTTTTTTCTTTTTTACATTTTTTTAAAAAAAACTAAATTTAATTCGAAATAAATTATTTGGTAAGTTAACTTTAATGCTAGCTTTTTTTAAAGTTAGTTAATTGGGAAAAAAGTTCACCTTTTTGCATATTATTTAAATTAGCCAATTTTGCCCTCATATATAACTAAAATTAATAATTATATGTAGTTGATAGTAGTAGTAAATAAATTATATATGACTGATATTATTGTCATTTAAAAGTAGTAAGAGTTTAAATAGAATATTCTAAGAATTGATGTTTTGATTTGACTTTTTAATTTTACTTTTTTGCCAAACAAACCATAATAGCTTTTTGCATTTTTAACCAAAAAGCCTTGTTCTCCAATTAGGGCCTTAGAAGTAACTTCATAACTGACATTACAAAGAGCAGTAGGCCTAAACTGCTTGATGGTTTCAAAACAATCTTTGATCATCTTACAGTTAAAGTCGCCTTTAATAAGCAAGCAGGTAACAAATGAATGGTAGGAGATTAAAGATGTAAGATGCAATATTTTACCTCATCACCAATTCCCTAGTAAAGATAACTTGGTTCTATCCTCAACCCCTACTAATGCTGAGATTTGGTGTGCAGTTAAGAATATCGACTGCCGTTAGCCCTGATGGTTTTCAAGCTATTTTTGACCACACATGCACATGCCGTGCTAACGAGCCCTAAAAACTTTATTAACTTCTCTGTCATTTCAAACAATTTTAATTTCCAAATGATAAAAGTTTCACTAGGATGAAGCAAATCATGGTAAATCATATCCCTGAATTGAAATAACTACAGCAAGCTAATTTTTTAATCAGGTATGTGAGTTTTCGCTACATTACCTTCTTTCTGACCTTGAAAACTCAGATACAATTTGCCTGCTTTCTTTGAAAAGAACATGGGGAAGAGTTCAACAGTTCCCCAAAGGATTAGATGGTCAAAGCCTCGAATTCCTCAGATAAACATCAGATATTAAGAAATAGTAGTTTCCTGTCCCTGAAATCGACATCTGCTGGTCAGAATCTTGATCGAATGGTTCCTCTGGGCTTTGCTTTCTATGTCATCTCTTAGTGAAGTGAGTTCATCGAGGGAAATTTAGCAGTCGAGCGAAGGAAACTCTGTATAATCACATCATGGGGGTCAGTTCGTATGGCAAACCAAGGAACACTAGCTGGTTCAAAGCCTAATCTGATCCTGTGCCTTTAAATCAAGAATACCAAATGGTAAAGTGCCACTTCTTTGAGCAGGACAGCAGAATGTGGATATTTTTTTAAGGCAGAGGGGAGTCAACAACATCATTACCACTTGGGGAAGTAATGAAAGGATTCTTTAAAGTAATGAAAGGATTCTTTAAGGCAGAGTGCAGTTCATCATTGGCATATTGAAGCATCATCCTCAGGAGAAGAATCCCTAGCCTATTGTGGCTCTTCCTCATCCTCCTCTTCTTCGTCCTCGTCAAAATCTAACGAAGCAGGCTGCCCATTAAGATCCACATTTATACCATTCTTCCTCACAAATTGACCCCGCACGCGAGGTCTCCTTTCGGCAAGCCTTTTCCGGTTAACATACCTAATTTTCTTGTCGAAACAACGATCTTTTCTCTTCTGCCTAAACTTCATTAAGGCTGCCTCTCTCCTATCAACTTTACCTAATTTTCCTTCCATGGCCGATGAACTACTGTATGACGGCCATGGGTGGGTTGTAGGCATTTGACCGGGTTGGACACATATGCTAACAGGGTAATAGGGAAATGATGCCATACCCGGTACATGAGGAGGGCATTGCGGAATATGGCCGTACTGAGGCAACATAGTTGTAGAAGCATGGTTTGGCAGATCTGGCCGGTTCTTTTGATACATCAGTGCTGATGACATCATAACTTGATTCATTACTCCTGAAATATAGTACGGATAAGCAGTTGGCGGATGGAAACTTGAGACAGCTGGGTGAGACTCATTGCCCAGATGCATATGCACCTGAGACAACTCTTCCATCTTTGAGTTCCTTTGTTGTGGAAAATCCATCAATACAGGGGGAGTGGAAGACCTCTCTAGTGAAAGAGAATCAGGGATGCTGCTACTTCTTGGAAAGTCATCTCCTTGAGAATGGTTCTCCTGTGCCTCTCTGCTTTCACAGCATCGGGTATCATTGGCCACATGCCCAACCCATGCGTTAAGGTTGTTTTCAATGCTCAAGACTCGAGTAGCATTTTCATCACCAGGGGCAACCCCTTTAGCATTGCTCTTTTTGGGCATGCTTGATTTGATATAAGTGAAGAAGGCCGAAGATTCGCCTATCCTTAGTTCACTCTTCTTTGGACATGACGCAAATTGTCCTAAAACAGTTAACAAAAGTTTTTATTAGCTTGCAGGTGGGGAAGGATAAAAATGTGAAAGATAGTAGATACACCAAATACGATGTTCCAGATTTATAATGTGGCATAGAAGATGCATTACGTAGCAGGCAGTGAGGACATACTTTATGGGTTGAGTTTCTGCAGAAGGGGTGGATTGCTGATTAGCCTTCTATGAAAAGTATTTTATAGCATATACAAAGGATGCAGAGAGAACGTACAACAAAATTGACAGTACGCGACCTAGAAGCTTTCAGTGCCAAAATCAAGAACAGTAACACCTAATTTACTAAAACAACATGAAACATCTCTCAAAGGAGATAAAATATGCAGCACACAATTGAGGGTTCCTCCAAGGAACCCATACAAATGAAAAACAAATTAACAAAGACCAAAAATCAACTACATTTGGTTTCCATAAGGTGCACACTATTCATGTAAACATCTGAAAACACATAAACTTGTATGAGTTCAAGAGTATCCACGCATAAAATATTGGGGCTTTCAGCTAAAGGTCCAAAAAAATAAGTTTTAACGCGCACGGTCCATAAACAAAATTTTTACCATACGAGGTCCAATCGCTTACGACACAGATAAATTTAACACAAACAGATAAATTCATAAATAATGCATACAGATAAATTTATTTATTGTCTTATTTTACGTAAGACAGATAAATTTATCTGTGCATTTTCAAAACATGTATAAAGCACACATATAAATTTATCTGTCTTGCATAAATAAGCATACAGATAAATTTATCTGTGTACTTTATACGTATTTTGAAAAGGCACAGTGTTCTTTATACAGATAAATTTATCTGTCTGCTTATTTATACAAGACAGATAAATTTATTTATGTGCTTTATACATGCTTTGAAAATGTATAGATAAATTTATCTGTTCTAGGGTTCAATTGGATCTCGCGCGTTAAAAGTTTTGTTAGTAAATGAAAAATAAAATCGCCGCTACTTTAAAGACCTAAGACTAATTTTCTGTAAAATATTTGTATCTTAATCAGAATATTTGAAGGTCTGAAATTTTTATGTGTGTAAGTTGAGAATCAAAGTAAAAATTCACCAAATACTAACTAGGCAAATGATTTTGCTTTTATCCATTGGGAAGCACCAAATGGTAACTAGGCAAATGGTTTTGTTTTCATCCATTTGGAAGCTGAAAAAAATCAAGTCCCAGCATTAGCAGATTCTATGAAGCAAGGATAGTCTGAAAATGGCCCCGTATAAGTTTCTGATACATATCGGATGCTAATACGCGCCGGATACACGGAGATATGTATCGAATACACATGCAAAGTATCCAAAAATAATTTTTTATTTTTTTAATTTTGAATTCGTTTTGGATACGCATGGGATACGCACGGGATACGTTTTAGATACGAATGAGATACTTTTTAGATATGTTTCCAAATTATTTTTATTTCTTATTTTTTTCTAAATTATTTTTTTATTTTTTGATTTTATTATTATGAATGTATTATCATCCAAATATTTTTTTCTATGATTAATGGGAAATCCTTTTTATATGTTACTTATTCAGTTATTATTAACTTGAATACTTATTGAATGTTTCAAAATAATAACAAAATAAATTAACTCTTCTTTTAGTTTAGTTTTATTAACAATACAATACCAAATTATAAAAAATAATTTTTTGACAAACGTATCCTACTTGTACCTGTATTTTACTTTTTTTGATTTTGTCGTATTGCCATATCCATATCGTATCATATCCGCGTCCCGATATTTGTATCCGTGCTTTCTAGAGCAGATTTGACAAATTTCATAAAAATTCAAGTTAAATATCTAGATAGCAGTTGGAGAGCCACAGGTCTTCACCCCTAATCACGTGGGAGATAAGCCCCCCAATCCACCAATTGAAGGATTGAGAGCCTAAATAGCACCTAGTGCACGAAGATCCTTTATTAAGAATTCAATCTTTATTTCCATAAGGAGATTTGAACAGCCACAATCATGAATATCCCAAAAGATCTGGTGCCTAGGTAACTCATGAAAATGAAAAACAATTTTCCTCTGCTTCCAATGAATTGGATCAAATCCATCTACAGAGGGGGAGTAACCACTGAAATGGAGCCACTGACACAAAAGATTTTGTGAAATTGCTGATGTTATTTGCAGAACAGTGACAGAACCAACACATATGCAGTCAACCAAGTTAAAATTGCCCTAAAGCTACTGTAGGAAACAAACTGGCCGGATTTCAAATGTTAATAAGTCAAATCGGAATACGAATCGTGTGTCGTTTTTCTACTTATCGTATCGTATTGAGTATCGTATGATATTTAACGCATTTAAAAACAAGTCAAGAATATATATATATATATATATATATTTGAAATAACGCAAACATTTTACAAGAATTAAATATTAAATAATATTAATTGATAAAATTGTAAAAATATGTTTATCAAAAATAAAAATATGCACGAATCAATACTTAATACATCTGAAATACAATAAAAATATTACAAGTAAAGGCATTATTAAAACTCAAATTGAATTTACCGCATATCATATACTTTTCATATTGTCTTAATTTATCATTTAAGTTTTAAAATCTTAATGTACAATTTTTAAGTTTTTAGCTATTTTGTTTATAAGAAAAAACTATACTAATGCCAGCGGCCATAGTAAATCAATGTCGTAAGATTTTTAATAATAGATGAGTAGATATTTACGAAGACATAGAAATATTAAAGAAAATATATTCACAATATTTTAACCATGCAAAATTTTTCAATAATATTTATTTTTACAAATTAAATATGGTCTAATGGGAGCAAGAATTTCCAGGAACATTTCTTTTCTGAGCAGAAGAGCCATTTTCTAGTAGTGTTCGATCGATTGCGTATTAATCAATATTCAATTGATTGGTCTGATGTTATCGACAAAAAAGATTTGTTTAAGCTACTTCGTTTCTTTTTGTCCAAGTCGCTTCTTTTTTTGTCCAAATTTCTTTTCTTTTTGTCTGACTCACTTCCTTTTTTCTTTGTGCATTTCGAAAATATCCATATTCATAGGTCCGAAATCTACATCTATGAATTGAAAGGTCATTCATCTAGAAAATCAAGTATTAATGTATGTGTGTATCGCGCTATGTATCGTATCGCATATTACATCATGTATCGTATGTGTATCGTAAGATATATTTAACAAAAGATACGATATACGATACGTATCGTTTTACCCTTTTAATGTATCAAATCATAAAATACGTTTCGTGAATCGTAAGATACTGACAACATTATGTTATAAACTTCCAATAAATTGATTTGATTTTAACTTGATGTCCAAAACACAATACATGCAAAGCAGCTGATGCAAAACCATGAGGAGTGCTCACCTATTGCTTGGTCACTAGTTCCCGGAACATCAGGCCAATCATACAGTGAATCTGTAGGTGGAGGCTCTACAGCAGCAGCAGTGGCAGCATTACACTGAAAAGCATACAACCCAAAGGTAAAAACACGCAGAAAACAAATGCATACAAAACAAAAACAATTAGATTGGACGTTGCTACTCTTTTGAAAATTAGTTTTGGACACAGTTACTCGCAAGGCAAAATAATTGTTTGATTATATAAAACAGGTACAAAATAACAATTAGCCTTAAATCGATTCAGATATGGAAACAAAGCCCATAGGACATCTAACAGATTATGTAAAATCCTGCAGTTAATCTTTTACTGTTGTTAGTGTAGTACACAAAACAGAATCTAAAACCTATCCAATGTCTATCGATCAAGTAGGGCAATTTCTAGTCATAGTACCTTGCCTCACAAGCCAACCTTGCTCTTCCAGAATATGTTTTTTGAGAGCATTGAACGAATCTTTGAAAAACTCAGGAAACTAGGTAATATTGTACCAATCTTGCTTTTTGATAAGTAACATTAAGTACCAATTATTAGCTTTCATATTTTGTACCAAGTTATCCTTCTATTGCAATACTATACTTCTCTAAGCATTAGTCACTTATTTTTTTCATTTAGGTTTTAGGACCAAATGATATTCCCATAGAGGTGTGAAAATGCCTAGGCAAACTAGGAGTGTCTTGGTTAACAAAGCTATTTAATAAAATTATAATAACTAAGAAAATGCCTAAAGAGTTGAGAAAGGGTACTAGCACCTACATATAAAAACAAAGGAAATATTTAAATTTGTAACAACTATAGAGATATTAAGTTAATAAGTTAAATGATGAATTTATGAAAAAAAGTAATTGAATAGCGTTTAAGGTAAACAACAACAATGTCAGAGAATCGCTTTGATTTTATGCCTAGTAGATCAACTGTTGAAGCAATCCACTAACTGAGAAGATTAATAGAGAAGTATAGAGTAAAGGAAAAAAAATCTTCATATGATTTTTATAAATTTAGAAAAAACCTATGATAGAGTGCCTAGAGATATCATACGGTAGGCGTTGTGGAAAAAGTGAGTGATAAAAGGATACATTGATGTGATAGAAAACGTGTATGGTGGAACTGCCACAACAATTAGATCACCCGCAGAAGAAACAAGTGAACGTTTTCAACCTTATGTTAATAGCAATAATTATTTTTGTTCTTCTCTATTTTATATCGAGACTAGGAGTAGAATTAACGCTAAGTTAGAAATGAAGAGAGTGATAACAAAGGAGGAAGAGAAATCTATTATTGCAATTAATGAAAAAGCTTGACTACTAATGACAAGACACAAGATATATATAAAGACCAAAATTCCTAGAAACCCTAATAATTAATTAAAGATTAAACTATCCTTGGACTCCAAATAAAATAACAAAAAAATATAATCCGACACATAAATATACGCTCACCCCCCCCCTCTCAAACTCATAGTGTAAGCCCGGAGAGCAGCGAGAGTTTGTCCAGCAAAAAACAAAAGCGAGCAACCGTATGAGTCTTGGTAAAAAAATGAGCAAGCTGCAAGGAGGAGGACACAAATGGGAGAGCAATAGTGCCAAACTCAAGATAATGCCGAACAAAATGGCAATCAATTTCGATAAGCTTTATATGCTCATAAAATGGGGTTCACGTTTATGTTTCGAAGGTCAAAAGGGATAAGATTTAATAGAACTACACAAGGAATCTGTATTATTAACCACGTCCTTCAGCATAATCTGTCATAACCAGAATGAACTTTAAGAATCTTTTAGTTACCATAATTTGTGTCTGTACCGCATTGACCTCGTCTTCCTGACGAATTGGCATGCACATCTCTGGATTTGCGCTCTTCCGGGATTTGTCATCTGTGTCATCTGAGAACAGAGTAGTGCTGTTTGTATTAGCATCACTGGGGTCTGATGCTACAAGATCAAAGTCATAGTTCAACATGTTCCTGTCTGCCAGTCCAAGCTGCCGACAAAAGAATAACTGACGATAAGAATATTACTTTAGGGAGATTTGAGATGAACATTAATAAAACAGTAAGAAAGCATACCAGCATACAACTGATAAAAGTAACAATATTCAGACAGGTAGTGTCGGAATGAAATATGAAATACAGAAAACATACAAGGATGGATCTTAAAAACTATTGGTGCATACAAAGATGCTTACATTTGAAATGAAGATCATCTAATCTACCCAATCTGTAAGGATATAAACCAGATAAATGTTTTTTCCAAATGTATATGAATTTGTTTCTTAGTATCTCAAGTGCTTTACAACAAATAAAGAAGTGAAAAGGGAAAAAAATCAGATCTCATTGAGGATTTTGCCAAGGGTGGAAGAGGAGTGCTTTCAAACAACAAAGGAAAGATGTAAAGCATTAGGTACCATTCGCCTTCTTCTCCACATGTGAGTCCATAAATTTAGCAGTTCATTGGTGCGTAGAGGCTTCACAAGATAGTCAGCTGCCCCAAGTCTCAAACACTTGACAACAACAGAAACCTCATCCTGGGCTGACATCACTAAGCAAACAAAAGAGCAACATATAGTTTAAAATCTACCCCAGCAGAATAAAAAAGACCTTTAGGGAAAATGGAAAAATAAACATGGCCCACTTACTGATCACAGGAATGCGTTGCACCGCTTTATCCCTCATAATGTATTTCAACATCTTTAAGCCTTTAGCCATAGGAAGGTCAACTTCGGACAAAATGATATCTATGTCAGGCCCCTCAGCATTTAGTGCATCAATGACCTGTCTGGCTGACCTCACTGAAGTTACTGCAAAGCACCAGTTCCCAAACAAATATTAGTCAGCATAAAATATGCAGCTTCATTGAGACTTAAAATACATCAAATAAGTGTACTAGTTAGAGGAACTCTATGTGTTGACGAATCAATATATCAAGCAATTGAAGAAAATGAAAAAGGCAAACAAAAAGCTGCAAGTAGCAGAGATTCAAAATAAGAAAAGGAAGAAGAAAATTCAATATGTCAATGTAAAAGTCAATTACAAATAAGCTGATTGCATTAATAACTCAAAATCAAGCAAAATATCGATTTTAATGGAAGTATACTCAGTTACTCACTAAATCAAAACCCTTGTAGAGCACTTTTAATGCCAAATACCAAAATATACCTCAACAGCTATTCTTTGAGTATTTGACATTTATATAGGACTGCAGGCACTCCTTACCAAATATGGGTTCCTATTACAGAAAGCAAAAGAACTCCACTGAGAAAGCTACAGCTCTAATGCTTTGTTTCTTTCTCGAAAAAACATTCATGCTTCAATCCACAGCCTAGCATGTGTAAGAATGTTATTTCAAGTATATCAAAAGGCAATAGATTTGTTCCAAGGCTTTCTTTATAAGGGATCAATATCATTCCACAGCTGTCGTCCAATATTAACGAAAACACATTAATAGCTATAGTTAATCAAATTTTTTCCAGTAAAAAATATGGGTTTGCATGAACAAAGGCAGGAATATTTGCCATAACATAATTAAAGAGTGGATTTAGAAAGCAGGGATAGAAAACAGGTGGAATCAAGGTTGGCTTTAGAAACAATCATATTAAGTTAATTACGGAGCTTAATCCATGTCCCTCCCCCACTTTCTCTTCCCTCAAGTGCATGAAATGCAATACTTAATCAATTTGCTATGAGTAGGGGTGGCCCGCCTATTAGGCGAATTAAGTGGTCGCTAAGGCCCCCAAAATAATGAGGCCCCAAAATTATAAGTTTTCTTTATAATATATACTATTATATATGATTGATTAGCTTTAAAATATTATATTCACAAAAATAAAAATATATATAAGTTATTTATTAGGCCCACTATTAAAATAGATTAAGCCTCATTTAATCAAAATAAAAAAGTATTAATTAGAAGGTTTGAAATAAATTATATATATATATATATATATA
>JAULJZ010000007.1:7944562-7961791 GCA_032270985.1 Heliamphora pulchella
TGGCCAATTCAATTGTAATTGAATCTGCTATTGAAATCTGGATTTCAATGGCCAATGAAATTCACAGATTCCAACACCTCCTCCTTCCTTCCCCGCATAGCCACACCACCACACCCATCCACCGACCGCCGCAAGCCACTACACCTATTCTTCTTCTTCAAAATCCTGTCTAAAACTTTCTTTGCCAAATCAACTTTTTCCAACGTGCCAAGAACACTAATCATTTATTATGGTTTAAGATAGAGGAAGATAGAGAGATGTTAGATAGGAGAGTGATAAACCATTTTGCCTCCCAGTCCCCCGGTCCTATTTCGTCCAGCCGTTCTGGGCAAAAGTCTTGAGTAGAAGAAGCTGAGTTAGATAAGGGGTATTTATGTCTTTTACATAAAAACCTAAACGGAGTTAGTTTTTTTCACTGGCAAGGAAAGTTGTATTATTTCAAAAAGTAGAGAAAATGTTATTGTTTTTGTCAGAAAAACTTTTCAAAAAATTATTTTTGAAAAGATTTCTCAAAAGTAGTTTGAAAATGAAAGTGCGCCGTTTGGTTGTCAAAGTAAATAACTCTTTCTGAATGCGAGTAATAATACAAAAATGTTTGGAGAGACATTTTCAAAAAATAACCCAAACCTCGTGATTGACAAAACCCATTGGGCAAACAAAAACTTTGGCTTAATGCTTTAAAAAGTTATTTTCTTAATTTATCTTTCACAATTTTTTTAATCTTTTTATTTATTAGTTTTTAGCCATTTTAGTTTTATTCTTAATAGCCAAAAATAATTGTATACATTTTTAAAAATATCATAACTTTTATTATATATATTTATTTTTTATAAAAATTATAATTTTAAAAATCTATCTAACAAGATTAATATTAAATATAAAATATGTAAAACAATAAAAAAGTTATAAGAATTTTTTGGACTTAAACTCATATGTCGAGTGAATGAATAGACAAAATTTGAACATTTAAAAGCATGAAAGTTGCACAATTTCAGTGCTCAAAACCGAACTCCTCGGTCCATACAAAGACGGGAGAGAACGGAGAAGGCGGATGAATAACCTGCAAAAATTATATTACTTGCATTTAACTCTAGCATGAATAGGTTTCATAAACCCCAAGGTTTTGATTGCTGTAAATAACACCATCAACAACCAACTGTTCCAGACCGAAGCATTCCTTCGGTCATGTCTTCGCAACTTGCAAGAATCAGAAGAAACTTTTGACCTATTGCGGATAGCAAATATATATACATGTAAGTGAAAATTTCTATTAGAGAAACACCGGAATTTGAAGGAGATCAGGGAACAGGCATTGATGGCGAACTAGTAAACAGAAAAATCATTTCGGCAAATAAAGGAATCAGCACAATTTATTCCTTTATCTTTTCTTGAAGCATTAGAAATATATCTGAATTTGCCAGATATTATAGACCCATCCCCAAAATGATAATAAGAAATTGATACCATAATAAATCATGAAATTCTGACATACGTTACGTAAAACACCATAAAGTAACTTCAATTCCAGATCCTCAGAGAAAATGGGATCGAAACCATTGTAAGTTACCAAACAAATAAATCAAAAACTAAAAATAGAGCGATCACATATAAAATAAAGGATTTAAATAGTTCATCATAAAGTGGGTGAAAATTGAGAATAATTACTATGAAAACGAGGACAATACAACGAATGAGCTGACAATATTTTGGATCATAAATACCTAAATATTATAAAATGGGTTGAACTTATAGGCCGAGCGTGGATCGTGCAAGTGGGTTTTGAGAATAATCTTCGATGTAATCAAGAGTACACCAGTCACAAGTCACAACAGTTGCCATTAAAAGTTAATGACTGTGAGTTCCTTCTCAGTGATATTGAATTTCTATGGTCGGACTTGAAGTAGCTGCAGGAGAGAAACTGAGAAAGTGACAGTGTAAACAATCATAACTGCATGAAAGACTTCGAATATCAGTGAGCTCCTTGTTAACCTAATTGTAGAACAATTAACTCAAGGAATTTTGGTATGGCCTTAAACTATTTGTTAATGCTAAACCTTCTGTCTTTTATGTGTTTTTTATTTGTACACAACATTGAACTAATAAGAAAATTGTTGCCTATACATTTAGTTTTTAGTATCAATTAATTACCTATGAGAAGAAGATTAACAATGTTAATAAGTTCTTACATTGTTTCTTCATGGGTTGATAAGTTAGCATTGATATAAACATGTAAAAAAAAAGTCCATATAATCTAATTTCTGTTAAATAGAATGCATACAAATACTTCACATTCATTAATTAACAATGGTAAATTCTATTTTACCCAAAGAATTCCGTGAAAAAACCGCTATTCCAGTTGAGAGAGATGAAAAGAAGAGCTGTGCACAACCTCTCCACTGACAATTCAAGGACACTGGATACTTTAGCACCGACAATTAGCTCTCCGTTCAGAGCAGTGAGGACTCAAGCCCTTGATACACATTTGTGAACCCTCGCATAAATTTTGCACAATGGAGGAGATCTGGGGCAGAGATCCTTCATGAACTATTCTTGTGGTCTGGATGCAGAGGACGCCAGAAGTAAAAACTAACTTCAATTAACTGCTCTAGTCCACAATGTCTGGCTTATTGCCTTCGGATTTGGCTTGTGCATAGACCTCCCCAAGCAACTCATAGATTGAATATCCGTGAATGTGGGTCCTGTCACCTGCCACAAAGTTACGAGTGACTTCATCTATTTGGATCCAACTCCTACCCGACGGCTTATTCACACCCATCTCAACCATCTTCTGTCTCACAATTGAAACATCCTTCCACCTTTTAGAAGTAGCATATACATTTGACAAAAGTACAAGATAGCCAGCAGCTCGGTCAGGGTCAAGCTCAGCGGCCAACTTCCGAGCAACATGGGAAGCAAGTTCCACGTTCTTATGAATTCTACAACCACCAAGGATGGCCCCCCAAACAACATCATTTGGCTTCATGGGCATCGTCTCAACAAGTCTATATGCTTCGTCCAATAAACCAGCACGGCTTAAGAGATCAACTATGCACCCATAATGCTCAATCGTTGGCTTAATTCCCCAAATTTGATTCATGCACTTGAAAAAATAACGTCCCTTGTCAACAAAACCAGCATGGCTGCAGGCACAGAGGACCCCAATAAAGGTGATCCCGTCAGGTTTTGCGTAGCATTGCATCCAGTGGAAGACTCGGAGAGCTTGTTCTCCTCGTCCCTGTTTTGCAAAAGCCGTGATCATGCTGGTCCAAGAAACAGATGTTCTCACTGGCATCTCAAGAAATACTTTATAAGCTTCCTCTACCAAACCGCAGCTGGCATACATGTGTATGAGTGCGTTGTTCAATGATACTAGCACTGGCTGATTTCTAAAGCAAAAAGTCTCGTCAACGTACGAGTGGATCGACCTCCCCAAATTCAGGTCACCTAATTCGGCACAGGCTGATAGAGCTGCCACTAATGTCACCTGATCCAATTCTATGTTAGCTCTCTGCATCTCATGAAACAAAACCAGTGCTTGCTTAAACCTCCCATTTTGAGCACAACCCGCAATCATGGTGGTCCAGGAGACAACATTCCTCCCTGGCATCTCACTGAATGCTCTATGTGCCATAACCATCTCTTTATTTCTAACATATCCTGCAAGCAATGAATTCCAAGTCACAACATTTCTCTGAGCCATTTCATCGAACAGAAGACGTGCATTTCCAACACCAGCACTCTTTCCAGCCATTGCATACAAATTAACCAAATTCGTCTGTACAAACAAATTCGAGCAAAACCCATTCGCCATTACTTTCCCATGAATCTGCTCGCCTTCTCTTAACAACCCAGACCTCGCACAAGCGCTAACGACGAACGAATAGGTGAACCCATCGGGCAAGGCCAGTGCTGCTTCCATATAATTGAAGGTTTCAACCGCTTTACATGGCGTTTCGCTCTGAGCGTGGCCTCTTATCATTTGATTCCAAACAGTAGTACTTGGGTTTTCAACCCGTTCGAAAACCCTTTGGGCATTTAAAAGAGAATCCGAAGCGGTATATAGAAATATTAGCTTTACAAGAATGAAATTTTTCTGCGAAAGGCCGTTTATGACTATTTGGGTATGGATTTGGGTAAGCTTTTTGATTTTGTTGCAGTTCTGCAGTAGAGAGAAGAGGTTCTGTTGGAGGGCTCTGACGCTTGTTGGGATGGCTGGAATGGCTTCTTCAACTAGCATTTGAGAAGGCAGGCAAAAGATTGAACCTGGGACACTTAAGTAGCTCACAAATAAAAATTAGCTACGGTTGTGATTAGGATACGTTTGATATTACTTAACTGAGTAGTTTATAGTTTGTAATTTGTAATAGAAGTTATAAATATTTGATAAAAATTATAATTTATAATTGAAAAAAAATAATAATTATAATTTATAATAAAATTATAAGTATTTAAAATAAATTATAACTTATATCTAAAATTATAACTTATATATAAAATTATTAGTAACTTATATATAAAATTATTAGTAAAAAATTAAAAATTATAACAGAATACTTTGCCAAACATGAGAGCATTTCCAACTCAATACTTTATTTAAGAGTATCAAAATAATATTTTTTATTTACAAAATAATTACAAGAACCATCCTATTCATACCAACTCCAACTATATTACTTTATTTTTATTTTTATTTTTTTTAACATAATTCATTTCTTTTTAAAATTCTAATATGCAAATTACTATTGTTTTAAAAATTTATTAAAATATATTTAATAGTAGTATCTTTTTAAAGGTATTATGAATACTGAATATCTTTCTAATAATATTAAACTTATTAAAAAATATATATATAAAAATTAAATATTTTAATTATTTGATGAATGAAATATTTGTTCTCTATCCTATTTTGATACTCTATATTTAAATGTCAAAATTAATTCTCTCAAATAAAAAATAGTTTTAAAGCATGAGTTAGAACATAATAATTCTCCAAAATTAATATATAAAGAATGAATTAGAGTTGCTCTGGAAAAAATTTCACAGTGCCATAAGTCCCTCGGTGACAAGCAAGCGTGGGCATTTTAACTAAATTTAACTATTTTTATTAACTAAATTTAAGAGAATTTCACAGTGCCATAAGTCTCTAAATTTAACTATTTTTATTAATAAAATAGCTATAATATCCACAATTTAAAATATTAACCTATTCTAAAAAAATTATATTGTTATTCTAAATACTACAATTTTAAAATAAAAACTAAAAGTATATTGGGCATTTTAATAAAAAAATAAAAAATTTATTCTTAACAACCTAACTTCTTTTATGAAAGGGTATTATAGTAATTTTGGGTGTTTAGAATATATATTGGTATAAATAACAAATTTTGTGTCCAAAAATCACGAAAGAAAATTGTAGGAATAACTTGAATTTTTATTAAATTTATAAGTGGATTATAATCTCTGATGAATTTCTAAATTAAATAAATAAAATCCTCTGATTCTTTTTTTTAAATATTTACTCGAGACCGTATTTCCGAATCAAAAGGCGAAATATCCTCCGAATTTGATGGAGGATGATGAAACTTATCTAGGAAAAATCTTTAGAGTTTCAAAGTTTTACCTGCAGAACCCTCTCGGTTGTTTTATAACTTCAAGTATCAGATGTAAACTTTTTCTCCATTTGGAAGAGAATACGTCTATTTATAAGATAGGAGTGTTGAAAACAGAATTATGAATTGATAATTATCTCTTTGATTTATTTTTTTTTGATAGATAACTATTTAGTGTCATAACTATCTCATTTTATTTATTTTTTTAAAGAGATAATTATCTAGTAACATAATTACTTCTTTTTTATTTATTTTTAAAAAATAATTATATATTTTTAATTTGATTTAAAGAAAATATTTATTTTTTTTCTCGTGTGATTTTTATGTGCCAAGTAGCTTAGTTTAATTAGTCAAAGGCTTATTATATAAAAAAATACATTATTTACACATGGCGTCATATAATTGGACCAACCATGAATCTTAATTTGGGACCCCTTCAACATATGATAATATTTAATTTATCAATAATTATATTATATTTTTGAATCGTGAGACACATATCAATTTGTAGTAGATTAAAATTTACACGTTTACAAGTGTCCACTCGAGACTTACTTACACAAACGTATGTGAATGGTAAGCGTGTCTCGAAATTTTGACTTGATTAATTCTCTTTTTTGATTTCAAGAAAATAATGGGCTTCAAATTTTGTAAATGATTGCGTTCTAAATCTAAGAGCTGAATCTAGAACTCTTAAATCCCGAACAAAATTAAAGTTTAGAAGGGAAGGTCCCAATGAAATTGTGAATCAGGAATTCTAAATTATCCATCGATAATAATAAATTCCCTAAAATAAATAGAATTTCTGTTTAAATTAAACCAACTTGGCTATATCCATTCCTTGTTCATCCGAAAGTTGTTATTAGAGTCAGAAAAGAACTTCGACCGAAGCTTCTTGGCCGGGTTCTTGAATATTTATTTGCATCACAGGAAGCTTTCTTCACAGCCATAGGTTAGCTTTCTCTCATGTATTTAATATATTTATTCCTTAGATTTAACACACTAGCCACCATTACTAATGTGTCACAAAACAACACGTAAGCAAGTTTTCACCTTTTTATGCATGTATCATATAAGTAACACATTGTAAGCTTCTTTGATTCTTTCATGTTTTTTTTTTAATCACATTATGTCCCTTCTGAATTGCGCATAAGTAGTATAGGCATCAGATTATATATATATATATATATATATATATATATATATATATTTGTGAATCAATTTCATGAAGCTTTCTCACACGTGGATTCCCGATTTACCTGAAAATTGATCTTAGAATCAACATAGGAATATATCTCCTTGCTTTATAAATTAATAACTTGTATGCTTTTAAATTCAAAGCTTCTAACAAAGAGTGTCAGGTTAGAATCACCAATCAATATTGATCTCTTTAAAAAAAACAGAGGAGGTTTGCACCTTTTTACTGCATAATGGAGTATTAACGTTATTCCATAATGGAGTATTCACTTTTTTTTTTTTTGTTTTGCTGTGCACTTTCTCCATGAAACAAGTTTCCCTTTTTTTTTTTCTGGACTTTTATTAGTGCTCTTCCTTTACCTTCTTATTGCTGGACTTTTATGTCAAGCAACAATCTTTAACAAAAGTCTTAATATAGAAAAAGAACAATACAATGTTTGGTTCAACCATGAAAAATACTAAAATTTCACTTTAGCTTAAGCAACCCATGTGAATTGTCTAAAGAGAGAATGTAAACGAACGAGAGAATTCAATAGGAACGTAGACCAAACTTTCTACATTTTTGTGAGAACATAGACTGAAAGGCTTTTGAGGCCTTGTTTGGGTACTCATCACATTCTCATTCCTGTTATTGTGCACTTTCTTTATCGATGAATTTAATGCTTTGTCTCATATTAATGCATGTCAATAGCTTTGTTTCATATCAATGCATCAAAAGAGCTTGTCCAAATTAGGTCATACTTCCACAATATTTCCTTGCCACTTAGATTTTTGCAACTTTTTTCTTTTTGTTAAGGAACATTTTTTTTTTCAGGAATAGAAATTCTTTTGGTGGCGGTTGAACCATTCTTCACTTTTTTTTTTCTCTTTTGCTAACAAAAATTTTTTGCTAACAAAATTTTCTTCCTCACTTTTTGATCTTTGCAGGCACATGAACTATTTTGGAGACAGTTACTTTGTTCGCTATTGGTGATTTGTTACTTTGCCGTAGTTAGTGACTTGTTACTTCTGCCACCGTTGGTGACTTGTTACTTATACCTCCGCCATTGGTGGCTTGTTACTTTGTCGCTATTGGCGACTTATTACTTTGCCGCCACCGTTGGTGACTTGTTACTTCTGTTGCCATTGTTCTTGAAAATAGTTTTCTTTTAGAGATTATTCAATTCATGGTCGGCGTTTTATTTCTGTTAGTAGTGAAGAAGGTGAACTCGGAAAGATAATTTTAGATATGGCAGTCTATGATCCGATTATTGGCACTTTTGCACCAGATTGACATTCTTCTGATGACATACCGTATCTTAAAAAATGGCACACTGCATCATCAAAAGAATTGATAGACCACTATGGATTTATTGTCACTTCTCCTGCATCACTACTATTGCAATTTTCGCTTTATTCTCTACATGGTGGTTTTGAACAATTCTTGGTGTTGGGTGATCAACTTAAAAATAGAGAGGCGACTTAGGAATTTCCTTCAGCTGATTTTGGAAAAATTTCTTATGTTCCAGGGTATTGGGAGTGGTTAGAATATGTCATCAGTCGTAATAAAAATATTCTTAGTGCTGCAAAGATATATGATGCAGTTTATACTTCTTGTTCACATATGATCGTGATGAGAATCTTATTCGCTCATTTTGTAAGCTTTAGTGCTCTTTGACGAATACCTTCCATACTTCTCTTGGGGAATTATCCATCTCTTTATGGAACATCTGTGTAATTTTTGGCTTACCAATTTGCGGTACTTTTTATGATGAAGTAGTTCTATCAGCAGGAGAATTAGTGAAACTTGTAAAGGGCAGTGATTCACTTTTTTTTGTGAGTTGTCGGCATTTATTTTTGGCCTATTACAGATTTTATCATGAGCACGAGACCCATCACATTACTACACATGACTGGATAAAATTTTGGTTTAGAGATCTACTCAGATATGCAGAACCTCCTCGTAAGTCATACAAGAAAAGAAAAATAAGCTAAAGAAGTGCCATAATCCAACGGGTGTTATTAGTAAGCCAGTACAACGATTTGAGGAAGAGAATGGAGTTTTCGATGACTTGGTTATTAAAGACAGCATATAAGAAGAAATTTATTTAGTTGCTTTGTTATTTCATTGGTTATGTATGCTCGTTTTTTCCAATAAGAAGGCTGGCCATATTCGCCCTGATGTTTTCAAGATAACCAGTAGAATGGCTTATGGAGAAAAAATTTCTTTAGCATTTTTGGTACTTGTAAACATATATCGCGGCTTGCAGGAAATTTCTTCTTCTTCAAATCCAAGCAAATGTGGTGCCGTCTTCTCTATTCATTATGTCTATGGATGGCTAACTTGGTACTTTAATACTTAGTTTTCCAACGGCCGTTCTCAATGTAGAGCTCAGATGGTGGGATATGGAGAGAAAAATATGAAAAAGCATTTTAATGCCACAGAAGCTCGCCAATGTTAACCTGTTGCGTTTATCGATCTTATCTTTTTGTCAAGATAAACAAATAATTTTGGTAGAAAACGAGCGAAATTCAAACTCTTGGAGTGACTACAATATTAGTCTCTGCTCGAGTTACTTGACTCTTCGCTTAGGTGATGAGCATATTATTGAGCCTTACAGCCCTCATAGGTTTGCACGCCAGTTTAATTTTTGTTAAGATGTTTTTGGAAGACTAAAGAAATCCATCTCTATCTGTACTCTGGAGGAAATTGTATAATTTTGGTTATCTTGCATGAGGTTAGGCAGTCAAGCCAAACTTGTGGTTATGTCACATTCATATAACAGCTCGCCACCATGCAGTATGTTGAATGGTAGACAGAATGCTCCAGTCCCTTTTATCGAGAGATTATCAAGATTTTTACAAAGCATTCAAAGCTGACTCTTTCTCCTAATGTGTGAATGAAGAAAAAGAAAACGCTTATATTGTCTTCTTCAAAATTTAAGAAAGCTTGTGAATCAAACCTAGTAGAAGCGGCTATTTTGTCTACTTCAGATTCTAAGAAAATAGAAATGGATAAAGTTCCATCTAGGGACGTGAAAAAGGAAAGCATGAAGGTATTAGTAGCTCTAAACAAGACTTCATTAATTACTTCTGCTCCTAAATACTCTTCAGTAGTTGTCGAAAACTCTAAAAGGACTATAGTGCTCCTTGAAGAAGAGAGTTGCTCCAGCAAAGATGATTGCCATTGAAAAAGATTGAAGAAAAAAGAATCACCTTCCAAGTTAAATGCAATTGACCTTGATTTGGATGAGTTTTCCCACAACGTGCCTAGCTATTCCACGCCTTTGGAAAACTTGCAAAAACATATAAGGTTATTTGTTCAAATTTTTTTTACTACAATCTTTTATTTATAGAAGATTTTGTCATGCCTCTTTTCAGCTAGGAGACTTTGGCATTCCTATCGAAGCTAGCAAGCAAATTCCTAAGGGTAGTGATGATTTTGTTGACGGGCACAATTCTTTCGACATACTTGCTTACAAACATCAGGATATTAACAAAACGATTACTTCACCTGTCATTGAGAAGGTCTCATCAGTTATTGTTATGCCACGACAACATGCCCCCTCTGTTATTTCAACATTTCGAGGAGACGAATAGATTTCGAGTTACTAGCGTGTTTATAGTTTCTTGTTTTGGAGTGAGCTTTCTCAAAAAATTTGCAAATATCACTTGGATCAGGTTAATACCATTAAAGAAGAAGCAGAAAAGGTTCTTAAAGAGATGGACAAGGCAAATCGATGGACCTTTCGTTATTGAAGCATTTACTTGATGGATTTTTTTAGAATGTTCAACTGTACAATTCTTCCCGATCTTTTTCTGCAAAGAAAATGTCTAAACAGTCGCAGATACGGTTGCTAATGGATGCTAACAATTGCCTTTCCAGTATTATAGTGAAGGAGAGGGAGAAATTTAATGGGACTCAGCCCTTCAAAAGAAGCTTGGATAAATTGATTTTAGAGAAGCCCAATTGAAGAAGGAGCTGGAAGTTTTGAATGTTGACAAGAAAGGCACCAAGTCTCTATTTTTTAAGCAAAAAGAAGAGTTATTCAGACTGCAGGCTGATGCTTCGAATTTTAAAGAAGAAATCTCCACTATTGAAAATTTTTCAGTCCAAAGTGATGCTGATATTGAGTACTTGGAGAAGATGAGAGAGCTACTAGAAGCCAGTTGCCAAGACTTGATTGATTTCAAAGTTGCACCATAGACTTCTTTTTTTATTTTTTTATTTTTCATCATGTATCAGATATTTTATTTATAAATAAATGGACTTTATTTTTCTTTTCATTATTTTATTTCTTTATTGAAAATCAAGTCGACATTTATTCTGTCAAGAATAAAAAAAAGTATTTTTTTTTTGGAATAACTGAATTTGAAATAAAATTTCAAGTTGCCTACGTACTCAAAATGGGATCAAGTCAACCGTAGTTCATGGATTTCTGTTTAGGAGGTACCGTTCACAATTTAAACTCATGCCGGTCAGGAGTAATATGCAGTTTAGGCTCATGCATCAAGAAACATTTTTTTGTCTTCTCAAAGATAATATTGCTTTAAGAATTTGCCATTGATAGGCTCAACTCTTAAACCGTCTTCGACAACTAATTTGTAAGCGCCATTTGAATAAACTTCTTGAATTACATATGACCCGCCCCACTTGGAAGTAAATTTATTTCTAATTCGATGTGTAGTGATAATTAACCTTCTCACTGCAAGCACCAAGTCTCCTTTTTGAAAAGATCATAGACGAACTTTCTTATTGAATGCTCTGGAGAGACGAGCTTGATATTATTTCAGACGCTGTTGTGCTTCTAATCTCTCTCATCTAGTGCTTCTAATTCTTCAAGACGTAGACGAGCATTTTCTTCATTAGTAAGACCTTTCTGATGTTGGAGACAAACTGTCAAGATCATTCATTTGAATACGATTTTTTCAATAAAAAAATTGGACGGGCAATCGTCGAAACATGCTCCAGTTTAATTTTTTTTTGATGCCGAATAATTAAAATAAAACCCTTATGCCCCAAGTTAGATTCGAGATTATACCTTTCGAAATTTGATAGAATGATTTTGGTTACTGCAACAACCACGAATGTGAATCCTTTGAGTTGAAACTCTGATCAAGCCTTCTACTGTATTTCTGGATGTGAGTCACGAACGGAGAGTGCGCTACGATCTATCGTGATCTTGAATCTGCTAATCTAGCCACCTAGGATTTACGTGAAAATGCTAATTCAATAATGAATATGATATATGCAAGGGTTAGCATAACCACATATATATAGAGTTACAGCAGGAACCTGTGGAGTAAATATGACTTGGGCTTCTAATGTAATTATGAAAATTCACCTGCCCCTGAGGTAATTTTATAAAAATATAAATTACATCCCATACCATTGAAGAATCGTAATTGCACTACTAACCATATTCTCAAAACTGATTATTCGAGCTCCTGTTATTAAATGCATAACTCATATTTTCACGTTAAGATTCTTGATACCCGCCAATTAAATTTAATTACTGATAATTTAATTTAATCGATTTTCTTAAAATTCTTTAAATCATTTCGCTTAACTTATTTGACGGCCGGATAATTAAATCCACCTATAGGGTTTGGTCCGGTCAAAACTTATAAGTTTCCTCAAAGGGGTATTGTCAATCCCAAACAATCGATACGTAGATTTCGTCAATAATTAATATTTGCCATATATTTAATACCGTAATTCAACTCACCGGGAATATTGACCAGTAAAAGATTGCATTCTCTAATAAATCAAAATAATGAATATTAAATATACGTAAATAATAATTATTTCAGGATTAAGAGTATAAGCACTCATAATAACCTTGGGGTGTAAATTTATTTATATTGCCAGTATAAAATTAATTATCTCAATGTGATCTTATTCAATACACAAAGTGTATTAGTACAGAGAGTCGAAACAATAGACGATACCATTATCTATTCCCCGTAATCAAGACATGCCTACTAAAACTCTGCACTACAGTCATACCGATGGTTTGTCCAATTTCATTTAAATTGTGAACTAAAACTTATATTCTGCAAGAACCTATAATCTGGTCTTCTGTGTGTAAATCGTACTCTATACATCAAATTAAATATTATATAGAATAAATGGCATCCATGTATAACATTAAAGAAATAATATTGCATACATTACTCATTAAAATTCTCATAAAATAGAAAAATAATTTTATTAAAGAATAACATAAAATACTAAAACTAACAAAATTCATGATTTTTAGTATACAACTCTGACAATCTCTCACTTATACTCAAAATCATGCTATCATACATCTGACTCTCATGCCCTCTATATGACTCTCAAAAGTCTTAGCCGGTAAGCTCTTTGTAAAAGGATCTGCAAGGTTATCCCTTGATGCAATCTTGGTCACAACAATATCAACTCTCTATACAATTTTCGTATCAGGTGATATTTACGCTCAATGTGCTTTCTTTTCTTGTGGGTTCCTGGCTCCTTCGAGTTTGTAACCGCTCTGCTATTATCACAATAAAGTGTAATAGCCAACTAAACTGAAGGCACCACATCTAGATCCAACAGAAAGTTCCTGAGCTAAACGGCCTCCTTGGCTGCTTCAGAAGCTGCCACGTATTCGGCCTCAACGGTAGAATCAGCAATGAAGAACTGCTTGATACTCCTCTAATTTATAACTCCGCCTCCCAAGATAAATACATATCCAGAGATAGAGTAACAAAAATCATTGTCTGACTGAATGTCTAAGTCTGTGTACCCCAAAGGTACTAGATAATTTGCCAGGTAAATCAACATATAATCTTTATTTCTTTTCAGGTACTTAATTATATTCTTTGTTGCAGTCCAATGCTCCTGCCTTAGGTTAGACTGATATCTGCTAACCATGCTAACGATAAAACAAATGTTGGGTCTAGTACAAAGTATCGCATATATTAGGCTTCTTGTTGCTGAAGCATAAGGAATCGTCTTCGTCTTCTTTATCTCATCATTTGTCTTAGAACACTGATCTTTGGATAGAGTGATTCTATGCTTAAAAGGAAGAAAACATTTTCTAGAATCATGCATGCTAAAATAAGTAAGGATACCATTGATATACATTGCTTGTGATAAGCTCAACATCCTTTGTTTTCAATCTCGCAAAAGTTTGATCCCAAAGATGTGACTCGCTTCTCCCAAGTCCTTTATATTGAACTGCCCAGATAACTATACTTTTACCAAAGATAACACCCCAACATCATTTTCAATGAGCAAGATATCATTTACATAAAGTACTAGAAAGACCACCATACTTTCGTCATGCTTCTTGTACATACAAGACTCATCTGGACATTGATCAAAATTATAAGACTTTATGGCTTGATCAAATTGAGTATTCTAAAATCTCGATACCTGCTTAAGTCTATAAATAGATCTCTTAAGCCCGCACAATATGTGCTCCTAGCCCTTTGCTATAAAACTGTTTGATTGTACTATATAGATACAATTGTCAAGATTTTCATTAAGGAAAGCTGTCTTCACATCTATTTATCAAATTTCGTAATCGAAATGAGCCGCAATAGATAAGAGAATTTGGATAGACTTAAGCATGACTACTGATGAAAATGTTTCATCATAATCGATTCTTTATTTCTGAGTGAACCCTTTTGCAACAAGCTTAACTTTGAAGGTTTCTATCTTCCCATCTGCTCCTATCTTCTTCTTGTAGATCTACTTACATCTGATGGATTTTATCCCTTCAAGTAGTTTTATAAATTCTCAGACCTAATTAGAATACATAGATTCCATCTCTGAATTCATAACCTTTTACTAAAGATCTGCATCTTTATTTTAGAGTGCTTCATTGTAATTATAGGGTTCGATATCCAGTTCTATCGGGATCTTGTCAAAATGCTCTCCGAATAACATATACCGATCAGATTGATGAACAATCCTCCCACTATGACGAGGTACTATTTGCGTCTGTGTACTAACAGTAACGCGTTGTGTAAAATTTGAACTCTGTGCACCATTACCTACATGCTCGTTTAGCATGTTAATGGTAGCACCCTAATCTGGTCTAGGATCTGCACATATTCTGATAATTCTCCCATTATGACGAGATAATGAAATATTAGTAACTTGTGATTTAACTTCCGTTTTACTGGTATTTTCTTTCAATTCTTTCAGAACAATTTTACTTTTGGGTCCGTGGTCCATAATATAATTCTCTTCAAAGAATCGGACATTGGTACTAACAATGAACTTCTGATTTTTACGATTAAAAAATAAATCACCCTTCGTTCCCTTGGGATACTCGACAAAGAAACAGACTTTTATCCTTAATTTTAACTTACTCGTGTTCCTTTTCAGCACATGTGCTGGACACCTCTAATTCTAAATATGTCTCAGACTAGGCTTACGCCCGGTCTACAATTTTATGGGAGTAGAATGTACTGACTTAGAATGTATCAAATTTAGAATTTAAGCCGTTATCTCTAATGTAAGTCTCCAAAACGAATTGAGTAAATCCGAATAATTCATCATCAACCTTACCATTTCCATAAGAGTCTTATTCCTTTTTTTTGCTACACCATTCTGCTGCGGAGTGTTCGGTGTAGTCAACTGGGATATAATTTTTTTTGATGATAAGTAGTTCCTAAACTCTCCAAAGTGGTACTCGCTACCACAGTCGAATCGTAGTGATTTGATATTTTTACCCAAACGCTTCTCTGTCTCTGTCTTAAATTCTTTAAATTTTTTCAAAACATTCAGATTTATGGTATATCAGATAAATGTATCCATAGCTTAAGTAGTCGTCAATAAAACTAACGAAATACTCAAAGCCACCTCTAGCCCGGATAGTCATAGGACCATACACATCAAAGTAAACCAGTTGCAACGATTTTTTAGCTCTATAACATTTGGACAAAAATGATCTCTTATTCATCTTACCCTCTAAGCAGGACTCACAGACTGAAAGTGCTTCTACTTCCAATGAACTCAAAAGTTCATCTTTTACAAGTCAATTCTTTTTAGATTAATATGACCCAAGCGTAAGTGTGGCGTTGGGATTTAGGGGTTGTTTTGAAAACGTTTCAAAAATAAGAGATTCAAAAGATGTTTTAAAAAAAATATTTTAACACCTTGAAAACTAAATTTTGAAAATTCTTTTTATTAAAAATGGAGTCGTCACTTAGTTTTTGAGAAAAACTAAGAAAAATAAAAAAAATAGCGACTGATCTTGAAAGCGTTGACCAGAGAAAATGGCTCGGGGGCTAAGGTACGAATCGGAAAAGGTGTTAGGCACCCCATTCGTCCAACCAAAAGGTTGGCCTCTACTAATCATCATTGGTTCTTTATAAAATTTCTCAAATGCATGCAAATAAAGAAAGTAGAGACAAAGAAAGAACATCCAAAATTAAATATGAAAAATACATAACATATGTACATAGCACTCCAAATTAGAACAAATAAAGGGATAAAATTTTAAATTCTAAGGCATGTAATTTATAACTAAAGGATACATGGAGCACTCTCTCATGCAATTTTATAAAAAATAAACTAACTATCATGATTTTCATAAAAGAATGAAACGAACATACTAAAATTATCTAAATATGGATTGTTGCAAAAGATAAATTAAACTATTCTAAATATGCTTTCAAATTAAAAAAAAAATTAAAATATGCACTAACATTAACATGGTGAATTAGTAAAAAAAAATGAGAAATACAAAATAAAAGATGCATAAAAAAATTCTAAAAAAAAGTTACAAAAGAAGCTTATACTAAAATGAAAAATATTAAAAAATACTTATTAACAAAAGAACATTCTAACTATCCAGTTTTGCATTCTTTTAAAAGAGATAGAAGAAAATAAAAAGAGAAGAAAGAGAAGAAAATTACTCTTAGAAAAGAAATCTAGTTTAAATGGCTTTTTGTGATTTTTGAGTTTAAAAAAATAAAAAAATAAAAAAAAAGTACATGTTATAAAAGAAAAATAAAACTATAGGAAAAGAAAAATAAAATAAAATTTTTAAAAGAAAAATAAATACTAACAGAAATACTAACAAAGAACAATTAAACTAATCACTAGAAGAGGAAGAAAAGAAAATAAAACATTATAAGAAATTGTAAAGCTAATTAACAAAATGTTAGAGATGAGAACTACACTACCATTAAAAGAAAAAAAAAGAAAATAAAGGAAAAATAAAAGTTAGAAAAGGAACATTTAATTAAAAATAAATAAAATAGAACATTAGTATTAATGCTATAAGAAGAGAAATGGAAATGAAATAAGGCACTAATAAAAAGAAATTAAACTAACTAAAATGAAAGAAAGAGAATAAATGCTAGAATATTAAAAGTCTACATTAAACTAACTATTACAAGAAGATAAATGCTAGAAATATAGAAAGAAAAGAAAAGAGAAAGAAATACTAAAAGAAATTGA
>JAULJZ010000007.1:7975034-7992760 GCA_032270985.1 Heliamphora pulchella
TCAAATCCACCTTGAATAGAGATTTAATAACAAATTAAATAATTACAAAATAAAATAAAATAAAAAATAATTAATAATTTTATTTTTGCCTCGCAGAGTTTCATCTCCAGAGGGTTTAACAAGATTCATCTCCCCTTGAATAGATATTTAATAATAAATTAAATAATTACAAAATAAAAAATAAGTAAAAAATAATTAATAACTTTATTTATAACTTGCAGAGTTTTATTCCCAGAGAGTTTAACAAGGTTTCACTCCCCATAAATAAATATTTAATAAACATAAATAAAATAAAAAATTGAAAAAAATAGTAACGGGAATCCTGTATTAAGAATTTTCATCCTGGAAAAATGAAAATCGCATTATGTTGAATAAAAAATTAAAAAAAATAGTAACGGGTATCCTGTATTAAGAATTTTCATCCTAGAAAAAAAAAATCACATGGGACAAATAACCCACTATTCCCATGTGTTAAATCATGAAAGTTTACCAGGAATTCACGATGATCAATAGTAAATCCCTATTAAAAATTTTGAAATTTCAAACTTTAAACCCCGCCAGTATACTATATTTGAAATGATACATTTAATTTTGTTAAATGTGAGTGGTTAAATTTGAATACTGTTAAATTTTCTCTTTCTCACTTGCAATTTAACGTATCCTTTCAAATATAGTATACTTGCGGGGGTTTAAAATTCAAAATTTCAAAATTTTTAATGAGAATTTACTATTGATCCTCATAGATTCTCGGTAGACTTTCATGATGTAACACATGGGAATAATTGGTTATTTGTCCCCAGTGATTTTCATTTTTCCAGGATGAAAATTCTTAATACAGGATTTCCGTTACTTTTTTTTTTGGGTGTTTGATCGTTATATCTTAAGAGATAGACATTCAAAAAACTCAATAGCACCTTTGTGGAGAACGAATCTGTTTTAAGGAAACAATGTTCAACACTAACTCGATCTTTTGTATTTCTTCAATTTGTTTGTATTTTAATTTTACAATTATTTTTTACTATTTTTAAATTTTGCTATTTTGGTTTCATCATTTTCTACAACAGGGTATCAAAATTTTGTTTTAACAACTCATCTCTATAGTAAGGTTGGTGAACAATACCACTCGGGGAAAAAGAAAAAAAAGAACAATGCTTGCTCTCTTCTATTAATTTAAATTGATGACTTTATTGTTAAATATTTAGTGAACTCCATAATTTAAATTAATAAAAATTAAATATTATTCACCTACGAGTGACCACAATGACACCGTAAATAAGGGATCCAACGCAAAAACCTTTCCAGATTAGCTGACCCAACCACGTGTCACATTTTGATTGGACGTAAGAGATTCCACATGGCAATATCACTCAGCCAAACATATCATAAGATCTTCCTACGTGGCAATAGATGGTCCCACAATATCTTCCTACAACCAACAGCAACAAAGAAATAGATCTGTGGATATGGGAGCAAAGCAAGATAAGAGGATAAGGACCATTGCTTCCCATTGGCTAATCTAAAATCCGCAAACTCATCACAACCGTTGGATTCCCAAAATCCAGCGGACCCACCAGCATCTTCCAACGTCGAACAGGAGCCACAAGAACGTCACGGAAATGAAATACAAATATGGTTATAGGAAACCATAACATTTTTGTGCTAAACCTCATCACTACTCCTCCAAGATATAGATATACATATATCCAGACTTTCCTCGCCGGAATCAGTTCGGAGAAAATGGCCACCGTCACAGCACAGGCATCGACGGCAGTTTTCAGGCCGGCCGCATCAAAATCGAGGTTCCTTACTGGTTCCTCTTCCGGTAAGCTGAACAGAGAACTCTCCATCAAACCAACTCCATCTTCATCTTCATCGCTCAGCTCATTCAAAGTTGAAGCCAAGAAGGGAGAATGGCTGCCGGGGTTGGCCTCACCAGGCTACCTAAATGGCAGGTAATTCCTGCAACCGAGTCGTGTTAACCTAAGGTTTTAAATATCGGTTAGTGCATATCGGGTTTTGAGTATCTAAAATCAACTTATTCATGATTGTATTATTGATATTGATACTTGTTAATATTAGGGGTGTTCAATAAAACAGGTGGAACCGGTAAATCAGTTTGAATCTAAATACTGTATAATTTGGTTCAGATTTTTTTGTTGTCGACGATTAAGTTCTGGTCTCAAATTTGTAAGAATCATTATTATAGTTTGGTTCTCAGGATTAAGTTTTTAGAGAGTCATATGGAATTGAACTAAACTGTTCTTTATTTTTTTTTATATTGATATTATATTGTGTATCATATATAAGGAAAAAAACTTAAATATATTAATTGATTTCTTTTTACCTCTTCTCTTTTTCTTTGTTTTTTCCTCTTTTATAATTTAATTTTGGGTAAATTACACTTACTTTTTCTCTGGTTTCTGACAAAAACAAAAATCACTTGCGTGGTTTCTAAAATATCACTAACTTCCCCTCAAGTTTAATTTTTGCATCAAATTAGTTTAACCGTTAAAATTTTCGTTACTATCTAACGAAAATCACTCAAACCATCCCAAAACCACCCCTGAAAACCACTGCCCCAAAACCACCCCCAAAACCACTACCCCCAACCCCTCACCGCCACCACCAACCCCTCACCGCCACCGGCGAGAGAGCAAAGGGAGAGAGAGAGAAGGGCAGAGAAAGGGGACGGAAGAGAGAGAGAGAGAGAGAGAGAGAGAGAGAGAGAGAGAGAGGGCAGAGAAAGAGGGACGGAGAGAGGGAGAGAGAGGGCAGATAGCAGAGAGAGAGATGGCAGAGAGACGGGAGAGAGAGAGAGACGGTGGGTTTGGGCGCAGTGGTTTTCAGGGGTGGTTTGGGTGGTTTTCGTTACATAGTAACGAAAATTTTAACGGTTAAACTAATTTGATACAAAAATTAAATCTGATGGAAGGTTTAATGACATTTCAGAAACCACATAGGAGGTTTTTGTTTTTGTTAGAAATCAAATGGGAGATCAGTGTAATTTACCCTCTAATTTTTTATTTTCATTTCATAACATTGTATAATATAATTCATAAACTATTAGATCAATAAAAGAACAATAAAATTATAAGAGAATAAAATAATGCATAGTTTATAGATACTAGAATGACTTTATATTTTTATAAAAATGTGATAAAGCAAAATGTAAAGTAAAATAATAAAAGCAATAATATAGAAAAAGTGAATAAAAAAGCAAAATAAATGCACAACCTTTTAGTATAAAATAAGCAATAAAAATTTAATCTTAGAACTGCTATTCTAAATCAGAACTAAACCATTTGTTATTAGTTCGTTTTAATTCGATTCCATGATACAACGATTCAGTTTCGATTCTTAAATTTTTAAAACTGTTCAAAATGATTAGATTCTTGATTTATTTCAAAATCGAATCAAATCGAACCGTAAAAATCCATTCTTATGACACTTTTTAAAACCTAGTGAAAACTAAGAAGTATTGTTTATGAGTGATAAGCCAACCACTAACCCAAATGGTACATATTGTTGTGATTCAGTCTACCAGGAGACAATGGGTTTGATCCTTTGGGGCTTGCGGAGGACCCTGAGAACTTGAAATGGTTTGTCCAGGCGGAGCTTGTGAACGGGCGGTGGGCCATGTTGGGTGTGGCCGGAATGCTGCTCCCGGAAGTGTTCACAAGTATTGGAATTATCAATGTTCCCAAATGGTACGACGCCGGAAAAGCCGAATACTTCGCATCGTCGTCAACCCTCTTCGTCATCGAGTTCATCTTGTTCCACTACGTCGAGATCCGGCGGTGGCAGGACATAAAGAACCCAGGAAGTGTCAACCAAGACCCTATCTTCAAGAACTACAGCCTTCCTCCCAATGAGGTTGGTTACCCTGGTGGCATCTTCAACCCCCTGAATTTCGCTCCCACTCAAGAGGCCAAAGAGAAGGAGATTGCCAACGGTAAGTCCACCAGAATGGAATGCCAACTAACCTTCTGTTCAGACACATCGATTTTTAACTATGAGGAGGCGAATAGTTTTTAGCATATTTAAAAGAGCAAGATTTTTAGCAAAAAAGAAACAAACCTATATAATTTGAAAATATTTGAGACTACCGTTAGTCTAATAATTGATTTTTTCTAAAACTTTGGAGTGACGGTCATCCTTAGAAATTATTCATTGCCAACTGCGGCCATCAGTTTCGCCATGTGATGCTGCAAACCAATACAAATTCAACATTAAAACAATATGTCAAAACAACACGTGGTGCTGCTGTTGACAACGAATAATTTCTCACTCCCTTGGATATGCCCTTGCTTTTGTCATAATTAGACAGGAAATGGACTAATGTTGTGTGATTCACATGCAGGGAGACTGGCAATGTTGGCATTCTTGGGGTTTGTGGTGCAACACAATGTTACTGGAAAAGGGCCATTTGACAACCTGTTGCAGCATCTCTCTGATCCATGGCACAACACTATTATTCAAACACTGAAGGGTTAAGCTAAAGGAACTCTATACCCTGTTTTCATTTTATTTGTAAGCATAAGAAAAATGGGTTTGAGTGAGGCTTGAGCTTTTCATTGTAAACCATATTTGAACCTTCCATGTACAGGGGTAACTAAGGTGGCATTACATCATTTTATCAGTTCTATTTTCTACTACTGCAAAACCATCACAAATTAGGATTGTGTCCCCTAGCAAAGAGCATGTACAATGCCGTTGAAACAGCTAAATCTGATGACAATATGTGAAATTATTTTTTTATTCCGCTAAAGAGTTTGATTTACAGCTGGGCACCCAAAATTGGTTGCTAATTGGAGGGCCATGCCCATTACAGGTAGCTTTCTCAAGAAAACAACAGAAACTAAATACAATGATTTATATCTTAGGTACTATACAAAATAACAATTTACTTGCCATACAAATCAAATGAGAATTAGTTGAACTCTAGTTATGCTACAAACATTGTTGGGTAAGTATGCACAAAATGAATCTTGAGCTTCATCCGGTAATTATGCAAAGAATGAAACTGAGTATCAACAACCATCCTATCAAAAACTGCCGGTGTGAAGCACCTTGAGTCTGCGGCTACCTTTCTCAGCAACTTGATGAACACGAGCCTCACAGCTACCATTTTCAGTGAATTGATTATCAGTAATAGGACTTGTGGAAATCACTTTGATTGCTGCACCAACCCACAACATCCACACACACACACACACAAGAAAAGGAACAAATAAATAAATAAAATAAGGTTAGAGGCCAATTAAACAGCAAATTCAGTTGCTTGATCACAATGTAAGGAAAAAAAAAAGGTGCATTGATGGAACATCTTAGATACTCAAAACTTTATATGATGGAGGGGCAACAATACCACTTCTATTTAATTCCACAAAACAAATTTGTCCTGAGTCTATGTTACAAGAACTCTCCAGTTTCAATGAGTACCCGTGTCGACCCAACCCTACACAAGTACTGGTATGGAATATGCATCAAATACGGCTGGCTATCTTTTCCTGGATACAGCTGGGATCTTAACCATGAAAGAATAGTGAAAAGTGAAGACACTACAATAAAATCAAATTTTTGGCATATAACTACCATGTGAGCGAGCACAGGTCGGGTCAGATTTGGTGTCAACCCGATATCTGAGCCAAGTATGTCGAGCTCATGGAAATTGCATTCATTTTCGCCCACCAACCACAACCAATCCATTCGATGCAAACCATCGGGTTCGGTCAGGTCGGCAGGTTGGGTATCATGGGTTAGGCCTCTTGAACTTCGTTAAAATTTGGATTATTTTTACGGGCAATTGGGCATATTATAAAATCATAAACATGTAAAAGAGCAATAACAGTCATCCAAAAAAAATGAAAGAGCAACAACAATCCTTTGAGGCCCAACAACAGAGGGCAGAGGAATGGAGACATTGCTTATAACAATGAAAGAGCAATAACAGAGGGCCGAGGAACCATAAAGTATAAACTCTGAAATCTAATGGGTAATGCTGAGAATAACAGCTAACTAGCTTAATAAGTATTGACTATTGAGTATGTATGCATCGGGTCGGTCAGCCGAGTCTGGTATTTTTTTTACCTTAACCCGTTTTCAACCCGAACCCAATAAGAATTTACAATCATCACCCGCTTTTGACCCAGACTGTTCAACAAAAAATGGGGTTGGGTGCGGGCGGGTCATTGGATTTTTGCTCTCCCCTATGTGCAACAAAGTTATTAAAGATGAAAACAAATTTTTGATGTGAGATATCAGTATGCATAAACCAAAAATACCTAAAGAAGCTGAAACATTGCCTTGTGAACTGCTCCTCAACTCTTTTTTTTATCGAAAAATTGGTGAACAGTCCAATTTATAAACCGTTTAATATTTTTCATCCAACTTAAAAAATTTTAACTAGTAAAGTCTACCCTCATAAAAGTTTAACGCGCAAGATCATTTTGAGACAAAAATACCCTATAACAGATAAATTTATTTGTGCCTTTTCAAAACATGTATAAAAAATACAGATAAATTTATCTATCTTTTATTGAAAGTACATGTAAAGAATACAGATAAATTTATCTGTATTATTAAAAACATATATAAAGAACACAGATAAATTTATCTGTGTCTTTTCAAAACATGTATAAAGAACACAGATAAATTTATCTATCTTTTATTGAAAACACATGTAAAGAACACAAATAAATTTATTTGTGGCTCTGTGCATTTTCAAAACATGTATAAAGAATACAAATAAATTTATCTGTCTTTTATTGAAAGCAAATGTAAAGAATACAGATAAATTTATCTGTCTTATTGAAAGCACGTATAAAGAACACAGATAAATTTATCTGTTTGCATTATATGTATTTATCTGTTTGCAGGTTTGCAGGGTATTTTTTAGAGAAATCACACAATTGGACCTTGAGCGTTAAAATTTTTGTTGATGGATCTTGCGCGTTAAAACTTAGTTTTTAGATCTTTGACTGAAACCCCTTTTTTTATCGTATCCATGCACCCATATCTAACTTTTGAATATTTTTTAGCCTAATTCGCATATCCTTAATTTAAAAGTTTCATATGTTTACACCCAACACTTGTACCTGAGCTTGTGTAATAGACCTGAGTTCATGCCTACAAAAGAAAGAAGAAGTGAAAGGTGAAAGAATTCCCAATGTCCTAATAACCAATATTTAAGTTGATAACATTCCATCCCAGGGTAAGCCCCAAGAGGTCAATGAGTGATGCCTAATTGGTCACCATTTAAATCACATGAAGGATGCAAATGAAACCTTTTCTACCCTTAGAAATATGTTCATCACCTGTACGGCCGTATTCGCATGCTCAAGGACGGGAGACTAAACTTCAAACACCACCTACTAGGCTACTTCCAATCAAAGGATTTAAGCCAGGGAAGACCATGCAAATACAACCTCCATTGAAGTGACAACCTCCCTTGTTAACAAAACTTGGTTAAATGGAAAAAGAAAAAAGAAAGAAAATAAGTGACCTACAAGTTTAATAAGTGAGAATGTCTAAGACTAATAATTACCAATTACTAAAGGCACTTTGAACATAATTTAATTTTATAAAATTAATTTTAAATAATAAATAATTTTCTCAATTATTAAAGACTAGGGATAACTCGTGCCTAAAGGTACTCCTACAATTTTTTTCTTAAGATTCCTCAAGCATTTTAATACTTAATTTCAAACTTTGTTTTCCAAAGAATAATCCATATAAAAAAACAATAGAAAGAATTCAAACCTCAATCAACTTTGATATTAATAAAGAGAAAAAAAATATTAAGCGAAACAACAAACTAAAATACAACAAGCACCGAGAAAAATTCAACCACCACCACCGAAAAAAAAAATTCATACTTTGTTGTAATAACACAGCTACGTAATTTACTTTTTTTCTCCGACCAAGGATACATGAACTAATTTTTTATTACAAATGCAATCGAAACCGTTGATTGCTTCAGATAGATTACCATATAAAAGTAACATCAAATCTGCTAACTTGTCAATAATTTAGTAATTAATTAATTAGCCAGTTTTTACAACATTAAATATACAACTTTATTAGTTAGTTAATTTGAAAGGGTAAAAAAATAAGAAAAGATAGTAAAAATAAAAACGAAATTATTTATTTTATTTCAATTGTTAGATTTTTTACACCTACACAAATGTCACATCAAAAGTTCTATATTGTATAATAGATAATTATCATTATACTTACTCTTATTATTAAATAAAATCAACGAAAAAGATGTATATAAATAACAAAATATAGAACCAACTATATTATTCGGCTACGTAAGTATGCACATATATTTAAAACAGAAATGCTATCGATCCATAAGCAGAACCCATAATTTGAAATGCATCATTTATATTTAAGTGTGCGTAGTGTGGGCAGCACAAAGTGAATCAAAACCATTCATTTTGAATTGTGGATGAAATATGGATAAATTTTACGAGTATATAGGATTATTGAAATTAAAAATGTATATTTTTATATCTTGAGTCTTGCTAAGATTTTTGGTGAGAGAGAAACAAAAGTTGGATTTGAAATGAAGCGAGGGGAAAGTTGGTTAGTGAGAAAAGAGATAAAGGAAAAGGTAAAAATGTAAAAGTAGAAAAAAATAAACACAATTTTAGCCAATAGATTAAATAAGTCTTAGACCCTTAGAAACCACGCATGGCCACAATAAATAATTTCTACATACTTTACAGCGGTTCTATAAGTAAAGTTCAAAATTTAGACATCGCTATAATCCACCCGTTTATTTCAGCAGTTATATTTTCTCAATGATGAGGCAGGTTTGACCTTTCTGAGAATTAATTTGCAATAAAACTATGGCTCTTTTACAGAAGTGTCCATGTGAATAACAATTAGGCGGCTAAAAAACTAAGCATATCTTCCCTACATTAGATCACCCTTCACCAGAAAATGATGCACTCCCAGAAAAGTAAACTTAATTCATGGAGTGAAGAAACACTTCATAAAATAATCTTTTAATTTGAAACCCTGAAAAGCTGACAAAAAGTGGGAGGGGGATGAACAATGCAAGGAATGCTCACCTGTGAGTATGAGTTGTCATTGAACATGGAAATGGTACAAGGCTCAGATGTAGGAACCCACGTGTTATGCATATTATTGTCAAAGATAGGTCTAGGCAGTTGGAAACTGCTATTGATTTGATAATCCAAGGGATGTCCTTGCAAGTTCATCTCTGTCTCATGCTTCAATTTCTTCACTTCATATAATTCCAGATTACTATATGTTTCGTATGGATATTGCTCATTCAGTTGTAGTCTCAAGCAGGCAGCGGTATCTAACTCATTCAAGGCATCACTTTGCTGTCCTGAGTTATCAACTTGTCTATCATTCTCAATATTTGCTTTGCCGGGCCCAAAGAAACCAGAATAATTTGGAAGAGAAGGGTAAGCAGAGCACTCTACATCTCTGACAAAAAATAAAAAATAATAGTCATCCAATGGCTTAGTGAAATAGCAAAAGGAAAACATCGACAATCAATGTGAGTGCAGATATAGAAGAGAAAGAAGGGGGGGAGACTTATGGATGCTAATCTAAGTGGAATAATAGTCCCAAAACATGAATTACTATCAACAAACAAGCAATAGGGATTAATGAAATGGAAAATTTTCTTGTGAAGAGAGATATCTGTTAATACATTGACATGATATAAGTTTGTGATGTAGTATTTATATAATCCTTTAAAGCAGTCCACTCACCTTTGAGGCATAAAGTTTGGATCCCCAGCTAATATCATATGTTGGCTCTCATTATTTGGAAACCACGATAAAGGTTGGGATTCTTGAACACCACCAATCATCAAAGGCAAATGCATCTCGTTCTGGAACTGTGATGCAAGCTTGGTCTACATCAGATTTTCCCCAAATCACAACAAACACTCGAACGCCCAAATACACACACTGTGACACACAGAAGGAAGGAGAAAGAGCTCTGTAACAGCTAAATGACTCATTACCTGGCTAGGGCATTCCAGGGACATAAGAGGGTGTTTCACAAAATTTTCCTGCAAGATTAAATGGGAGTGTATTATCCTTGGATTCAGGGACGAACCAGAAGTTCATCCACACAGGAGCCAAATATGAGTATTTCTTTTGCCGATATAAATTATTCCTTCCAACTAGAGAATAAAGAAATAAAAAATAAAAAATTGAAACTAAGATAAGAGTATAAGATAGAATAAATAAAACTTTTATATATTTGGTCTCAGAAATATATGAAGAAAATAAACTTTATAGCAAATATGATTTTCATACACTTGAAACCTATTATCAATCAAAATGGAACACTTTAGTTTTTTTTTTAAATCCTTAGAGTCTTCAATGATAAAATCTGTAATAAGTTTGTCTGCGATTTCCCATTCGATGTATAAAAAAGTTGTCCACTATTTTGTTGCAAAGCCTTATTTTGATAATATTCCTGGATGAAGACACTTACAAATTTCACAGAGATGAGAATAACAGTGGCGAGTGGTCAAAGTGTAAAATAAAAAAGTTAAAGAGGCAATGGTCCCATTTGGGATAATGAATGACTAATTTATTTTATTTTACTTTTCGTTTTTCATAAATTTTCAATGTGGAAGGAGGAGCGTTGTCAGTGTTGAGGGAGGGTACTGCATGCTGGCATGGCATTATAAAAAAAATGGAAAAACTAGGGGGACCCTGGCCCCTTATAGTCCCTTAGTTGTTCTGTCCCTGCTCTGATTCACTGACCAGGAGGTCTAAGGGTGGGCATATTAATTAATAGTACAATTTAGAAATACATGTGGCACAACATAAGTCAAGGTTTGTGAAGCATGTGCTATCCACTTTAGTATATCACACACACAAAAATAACCTTGCAAGTATAAAACCTAAATGAATAACCAAAATTCTTATGAACTCAAACAAGTTCATAAAAAATGAGGATAGGATGTCAGTGATGCCAAAAAAAGTCATATCTCATTGAAGCCATTGACATGGTCAAATTTTGTCAAAAGGCCTCCAATCGTTTTAACATAATAATGTACCTTTTGAATTTGAATTCGGTTAAGCGATTCCCTTAGTGAGTCTTCTATCTGCCTAAGATGTTCGATGTTGTCAATCTTGTCGGGATTACTCCAGCAGCTGAAGGAACAAAGAACAATTCAGAATATCATATGGCAGAATACAACAAAATAAACGGGAACAATTCAAGTGCTAAAACAGGAAGTTAGGAAACAAAATAAGACCAAACAAGTTAAAAAGATAACTGTTAGAATTTCCATCAAATTGAAAAATAAATATAAAACAAAAATTACTGCAACCCATTAGCAAATACACCAATAGCCCTTGAAAAATCACTGCATCAGGCATTATTTAGAAAATGAACATCTACAGTCACTCTGAAGGCCGGCAAAGGCAAAAATATCTTCACCCAAACCATGGGTGGAGCAATTGCAGTTTAAAACTAGTTACAGTAATAGAGCTTAAATCCATATCAACCCCAATTGTGAACCCATTTCTTTCCTCTAATTCAGAGTTTTGAGCATCAAAGAAAATATTCAGATATGAAAGATGGGAGACACTAGCACATATGTACAATATAACTTTGAATGAATCTGTTGTAAAAGCAGACAATATAACTTTGAATAAAATAAAATGCAGCTGCTGTACTATAATGAAATCATTGAGTTGGATTAATTTAGTAGATACGCAGGAGATGGCAAACTTAACATTTTTTAGAGCCTCCATATCTCTAAACCCTATATGATGACAAAATTAACTTAAAGCCAAAAAAAAAATTAAATAAATAATCTTTAACAAATATAAGAGATCCAAAGTTACACCTCAGTCTCTTATGTACTTCTATAAGTTGAGCATGCAACATCCTTACTTGGTTTGATAATTCCTGCCCGTAACAATTTAAATAAAAGATGTCAACAAAGAATATTGTCGCTAGAATTCTAGAAATGAATAAGAACTCAACTTCATGACATTAAGTTCATCCACAGCAATGAACAATAGCTCACCTGAACTGACTGAATGCTGCAAGAAGAAAGAAAAAGGCATTAGATCTTTCGCAAGGGTTTATTTCCCTTTTAAAAGATTCATTAAAATAATCACAAACCTTGGGCCCAAAAAATCTCGTATATTTACTTCATGGTCCAACTTCTTGAAGGTTTTCTTCAGTGCCTATATTCTCAAATGGAACACCAAATACTTGAATGAATTAGATGTGCTTATCATTTAATCATTACTTAATGTAGACAGAGAAGAAACGAAATTTGTGTATAAGAGAATGGGCAGAATTAATCTTACTTCAAGGCTCTCCAACTTCCTGCTCCAATCAAATGAAAATAGTTTAGTAAAGGAACTGTTCAAATTTCACCCAAAAAGATATATAAAAAAACCAAAAAAATAGCATGATCTTTGCCTGACCTTTTTGTCCTTTCTTGTGGTGTCAGTTGAGCAAATTTTGCAATAACCTCATCAATGTTGCTGAAAAAGTGAAACACGTGATTTTAGGAAATGATAATGATGCATATAATCCAATTGTCAACTTCCTTTTTTTAAGCAGGGGGAACAAAAATAAAACAAAGTTTAAAAAATCCACTAATATTTTAAATTACATACTCTTGATGTAAAAGAGTCTGTGAAATTTCCTATGTTCATAATTACAAGATAAGAGTGGTACTCACATGACTTCATAAGTTCTTTCCTCATGGCAAAAAATAAATAAAACTGAAGCCTATAACTTCATGTAACTGTGGCTACTTTCATTATTTCATTGTTGGATATGTAAAGTGAATGCCTTAGCATGGAAATAGGTATACTTATATACCATTTAACACAATGAATATTGGCCTATTTGTTCAATTTATTAGGCAGGAATGCTATACAAAGTAATCTTCTGTACAAAAGATTAGTGACCACTAATAGCTCAGTAGTTAGCACTTTCTTATAAAATAAAATGGCCTTCATAGTCTCACTGTGAATCAATTTTGAAACTTTCGTATAAAAGCCTGTAACAATAGATTCTAGGTCTAGAGGGAAGTTATGAGCATTACGTTCATGCATAACTTCCATACCAAGGTTAGCACAGTTAATGATATCAGCCCATGTATTAATTACGCGACCTTGACTATCAACTACAGATTGGTTGAAATTGAAACCATTTTAGGTTGAAAGCCATAGCACTGATACCTACAGCAGTGAACCAGATACTTACTACAGGCCAAGCAGCTATGAAGAAATGTAAAGAATGGGAGTTATTGAAACTAACATATTGGAAGATCAATCTGCCACCTCCACCTGACTATGGTGCAAAATTTAAAGTAAGCCTATTGAGATCCAAAAGCAGTTTTGACCAAACTACCAAAGCTAATATCAGCACTTATCCTAATGTCCAACAAGTCAACAAGAATGAAATGCATTTCAAGAAGAACAAGCTAGCAAAAAAATTATATCAATTTTCTCATAGAACTGACACATTTCTCAAATGACCTAGTTTTCTGCATCTCCTACATTCAATCAACTGTGGGGCGTTTTGCATCCTGGGATGGTATCAAAGTGTCAGAACCAAAGCCATTCAAAAGAGACCAGAGCATGATAACAAGCAGTACTTTTCGTATTTAGTTTTTGAGTTCAATATGTTGAAGATATGTACATTTTAGATCTATATATATCATTTTGTGCATGAACGTGTAGCAGTATTCCAAAGAATATACAGTAGAATACCAAAAACAGCAAATATTCATACAATAGTTTCTTTAGCTAGTTGAAGAAATGCACAGTACACTTCTTGTTTTACTTTTTTCCTTTTAAAGTAAAGGGTTTTTGTAATTGGTGAAACTAGCATAGAACAAGGATTGAACCATCTTTTGTGTTGAGGAGTCTTCAATACAGCAGTCATTAGTAAAGAGAAGTATCGGTTAAAACATAAATAGAGATGAATTAGAATCTCCAGCCTACCAAATTATGTTCAATCTGATATCCAAAATCTATTTAATTTGCTATCAATCATCATATTTCACATACACAAGATGGAATAAGAGCGAGATCGAAAGTACCTGCGCTCTCCGAGGAATACTGTTGGCTTCCCGGTTGGAGAAAACATCAGAAGGATAATGTCGATGTCACATAATATCGACAATTCTTTAGCTTTCTTCAAGATTCCATTCCTTCTTTTTGAATAGGTCACTTGCCGATTGCTAGTACTCTCTAATCTCTTTATCTTCAGCTTAACCCTCCCCATACTGCAAACAAATGACAAAGCCCCTTAAGACACAAAATGTCTTGCTGCATCTATGCCCTTCCAATGTATTTACACCCCAAGAGGACTCCTTGTTAACTCCAATTTTCCAAAGCAAACACTTCTCTGGCCATAGAATTCTTTCCAATATGCATCAATGACCGTGAAAAACATGGGATGAGATCAAATTTTCCAAAATCTCCACATAGATTTGCACAATCAACAACCATAATTGGCCAAAACTATCAGATCCAAAAATGACTCAATTGTCCAGCTAGCCTCTAGTTCCACAACATAATAAGAATCAGAACCTAATACTAAATACCATAACACCGGGCTTAATTCAAATGATATAAAACTCAAAAATCTCATTGAAAAGCGACTGGATTTGCTATACCCAGAAAGCCAATATATGTCGGAATTATAAATTAAAAAAATACCTAAATTAAGATTACCCGGTTGAAGATAACAAGTTTGAAACCCGTTTGAAACTCTGAAACCCTAGTGTGTATGCTCGGAACATAAGCTACAGATAACGAAACGAAACTTGAGAAGGGCCAAAAAAAGTAAAAACTATATGAGGAAATGAAATCAGAAAGGGTAATAGAAAAGAGAGAGATTGAGAGAGATTGAGAGAGGAAGGAGATGGGGGAAAGGAAGGGAAGAACTGGTAGAAAGAGAGAGAGGGAGAGAAGGAGAGCTTACGATTGGACGACGGGCTATGCTGTGATTCCGGGCGGGAGAAACGGTGAGGTGTCAGAAATTTCACAAACTAATTACATCAGGTATAGGTAAAAGTGTGGCGATTCATCAATGAAGATTGAAGAAGCAGGATCCTCTGCTATGGCCAGGTGTCCTCTCAAAAGTTGATAATTTTATTTTTAATTATAAAATATAAAAAAAAATTTAAATTGTATTTTTAACAAATTTCTTCAAGTTTTTAGGACAAAACTATGCAATTTAAATAAAAAATAAAAGCTTATTTTTTATCCAATAAACTAACTTGTTTTTTACGATGTTTTGTTGGATACTTAAATATATAAGAAGATTAAGAGTAATGTACTTAGCGATGCTCAAAAAGAGATGAGAGATTGAAAGAGAATGGCTTAGTTTGAAACAAGAGAGGAAGACATGTTTTATAATTTTTATTGATTTTAGTAGATCGATTTCTCTTCCCCCATATTTGTAGAAACCTCGTTCAACCAAGTGTATTCTTATTTTTCTTGTGTTCATTTGTATTCTCTATTAATTTGTGTGAATTAAAACTAACGGAGTGTCTGCTAGACAATAGTAAATTTTATTACTTTGTTTGCATTCTTGTGTTCGTTTGTATTCCCAATTAAAAATATATATATACTCCTTTATCTTTTTTCATTACAAGAAACAGTATTATAAGTTATTTTACTAGAACTTACCTCTTTTACGAATTTATAAGGAAAAGCATTTTCAAAAAAATAAAGTATTTTTTGATTCAATAATAGTATTAACACGAAATTCTGATATATTTGATTTATGCACTACGAAACCATATGCACTACTATTTGTACATAGGCCTATGCCCTTCCACAATTCATAAGGAGTGCTATACGTCACCTTATGAAGTAACTTATTAATTATGTAATTAGCGGATAGAATTGATTTCCTAAACAAGTTATGTGGTAATTATGAACTAATTAGTGTCACATTCATCATTTATTTCAAAGTCCTAATGCTTCGTTCAATAATATCATTTTGCTATAGAGATTATGGTATTGTAGTTTGGTGAATAATCTAATGTTTAGTACAGAAGTCGGTTAAGTCAATTTTCAATCACATTCTTATAATGTTTGAACATTTCTAAGGTTTCATCTTTCCTCTTAAGCAAGTACACATAATTTTATCTTTTGTAGTCATCAATAAAAATAATAAAGTATCATTTTTTCTGTGTATTTGAACAAATTTTAAATCACACACACAAATATAAATTAAATCCGGAGATTCAGTACTTTTTTCAATTGTATGGAAATAAGTCCTTGTTAACTTTTCTTCCAAAAAAGTTTTACATTTACAATGTGAATCTATATCAAGACCAGGTAAATAATCAAAGTTAATTAATCTATGTCTAGTACCAAAATTAACATATCTTAGTCTACAATGCCATACATTAGAAGACTCAAGCAAGCAAACAGAAAATATATTAATTTTATTAATAAGCAGAATCAGTGTCATTACATTTATTTTGAAGAAGATATTGCTTACATACACTTTCTCCACATACACCACATTCTTGGTGATTATAAAATTATTTCTAAAAAACTAACTTGAAGCTTATTGCTCAACTACCCATACATCAAGTTCTATGAATCTATGGCACGTGCATCACATTTTTTAGGGTTAGCTTCCTCCCTAATGTCATCTTGAGCACCTCCATATCTTTTTCTTCAACTATCGAGAATGAGGAGTTCCATATGAAGGGTTGTTCTCTATATTCCACTGGTTGGTAAAAAGTGAACATTTTCTTTTTAAAATAAACGCAATGGGAACATTTTCTTTTTAAAATAAACGTGATGGGTAGCACTAGTGTCCACTCACCATATTTTGAATTATAACCCATCATATTTACTTTAGAAACCACTGCAAATAGACTCAAGTTTACGACGTCATTGGATAGAGTCTCACTTCTGTTATATCAGCCAAATAACTTTTATTATTGTACTTTGCTTGCACATTACGCTTGTTACGATAAACCGTCGCACGGTGTTCTTGTTTGTTAAATATAAAGCATTTTTTAAAAAATTTGAATTCGTTGTTTCCACCTCCTTTTGCGTCCTAAAATGACTGTTGATCAGAATGTCTCATCTTTTTATGATTGGTTTGCTCTTGTTCCACAGCATTAGTCTTAACTATAAATTGACCTTCGACCTTTTTTATAACTCACAATTGTCTTCTTTAATTCTCAACCTCATTATGGGATCCTCAAATTTCATCTATTTGCACTTGTGCTTCGGGGGTTTTTAAATTCCTTCCAATATCACTATAAGAAAACTGTTTTTTTCCAGCTTTTTTTCTACTAGCAATTTAAAAAACCGTCACTATATATTAGATATAGCAGTGGATATCAAAACGCAACTACAAATGGGTCTTTGTCGGCATTTTTATCTAAACCGCTAGGATATATTTTTCTTTTAGTTTCGATTTTTGTAATCCCACTGCCATTGAAAGACACACATTGGTTTCTATTAAACTAATACAATATTCCAAAGTAACGCGCCAGGAATGAAGCGCCAAAACTCCCTCAGAATTCCTAATAATTGATGGTAATTTATTGTTGTCAGATCCCACCCACCCACCCACATTCCCTTACACCATTGCGCACAATTCAAATTTACAGATAAAGTTTTCCACGATAAGAAAAAAGAGCGATGGAAGTTGCCGTCGTATACCTGAGCCACTCCACGCCTTCTCCCGCTGTCGCCGTC
>JAULJZ010000007.1:7995099-8018786 GCA_032270985.1 Heliamphora pulchella
CAATTAAAGACGATTATTTATAGAAAATGAATTATTAAAATCATCAAAATCAATTAAAGAAGCCCTTGGGCTAACAAATATGAAGCCTTAATAGGTAAAAACCCTTCCCAAAGTCACTGTTGCGAATTAGTGACTGACAGAGCTCTCTGTTACATGCTTTTGTGGGACCAAAAATCTATGTTTTTAATGGCCAAATCCAAAAATGGTTTTCATGACAAATGTAGCTAACATATTAAACTAATTACTGACCAAAATTCAGCCTAAAATACCCTCGAATGGTTCCTCGAAAGTCTTGTGCATTGTCTGTTAAAAGCCAGTTCTGCTGAACCTTTTTATGCTGAATGAACCCATTTTATAAAATGGCTCAAATCATCAACTTGTTTCAAACAACTAGCCTTAGAATAAAACATGAAACTTGTAGGGGACACCTTAAACCAAAAGTTTTCCAAACATTAGACCCATAACCCTTGATTTGATGCCCCAAAACCGAGGCCAACTAAGGCCCAAATTCTGCACTTCTCTGTAAAGTGCTGAATGATTTTCTCTTAATTAAAATAAATGACCTTTTTGCCATAAGATCTTACCTTAGTGATAAACACAAAAGTTATAGGAAATATTGTTATCTAATTGGTGTCCAAAAATCAGAACTTAACTCTATGTCTAGGTATCCTAAAACACTATTATGCTTTTTAATTTGATACTTGAATATTTACCTTAATTTTGCTAAGTGTGCAGTGGCATGTTATGTTATGGGATTTAAAATATAGGCTTTAATTAAATTGTATTGCATGATTAGTGTATGAAAATAATTATTTGATGATTATAATCCATGTCGTTAAGTTAAATCCATGTCTTATGGATTATAACTTGTGCTCCATATACTTGTACTCCATGCTTTAATGAGTTGTACCATAAGCTATACCTTGCTTAAATGCCATGCTATATATAGTTATACATGAGGCGCATGTTGCACATTATAGGCATTGTCACATTTGTATTTCGACATATTGGAGTCCCTTTCTTATCTCCCGTTGTGAGATTGGGTTATATTAAAATTATTCTTTTCTCAGCTCCTAGTCTAGGGCGTCCCTGGTAGCCATTTTTGTAACTATTTTGGGATATATTCCTTCTGAGCACCCTGAGTATGTCCCCAATGTTCAAAAAGAAAGATTTATTATTTATGAATACTGTTAGGCACCACGGGTTCGTTACTAGCACTCTAGTTTTGGTAATTTAGACTTTGGATTGATACTAAGCGAGCATCCTAGTTTTAATGTGAGTAACCCTATAAAGTTCAATCACGGCATTGATAATAAGTTTATGAAGCGACAATAACATAAAGTTCCATCACGGCAATGACAATAAGTCCCTGATGCGGCAATAATAACAAATCTCATCACGGCAATGACAATAAGTCCCTAAGGCAGCAATGATAATAAGTCCATACAAGTAATAGAAATAAGTCCTAAAGTGGAACTCCTGTTTTTATTTCTGGATACAAGTCGGGTTGGACACTTGCATCGCTTTCATTTGCATCACGCACCGGTATACTTGTTCTTATATATGCTTGCCTGGCCGTAATTGTCAAATTTGTCTGTCTCCTTGACCTTAAATTGTATTGGGTGTTATACGATATACATTGTAAGATATTTTATTGTGAGTTTGTTAGAAGATTTAGGAAATTTGCTTATGGGATTTAGCCAATCCCGGCAACGCAAATTGAAGAAATTAAAGACCACCCTTTTTGTTCTTTTTATTTAGTTTCCACAAGTGTATTGTAAATTTTTGTTGAATCCTTTGGAGAAACTGTGATTATGTATATTGAACTGCTCTGAACTTTAATTAATGTATTACCTATTATACATAACTATGAATGCATAATTAGAATATTTTCCTTATCTATACTTATGTATGTCTCGACGTGCCCAGCGGACGGGGCGTCACACTCCATACATCGTCTTCTTCAGCTCCTCGTTCCTGTCGCGACTACTTGCGGCAGTAGTGCTGTTGCCAAGAGTCGTCGTTGTGAAGATTCTCCGATGACGAATAACACTTCTGTTTAGGCATTGAAGAAGCGAGAACTTGGGTTTTTGGATTTCTTTTTTTCTTACTCAATAGAAATTGAAACTCTTCGATTTCTTTTCACCATCGTTCTCGAGTTAGTGGTGCAATCTTTGTTGCTTCGGTAGAGAGAAGCTTTGACAAGAGTGATATGAGGATGGCTAATGATGGACGATTTAGATTGAAAGTTGAGGTAGATATTTTTTGATTTCTCTGCCATGCAATGCTCATCCAGAAACTTCAATAGCAACTCATGAACACATGTATACATCCCTTTATCTCTATCTCCAAATAGTCCATTTAGAGAGGGGTAGGATAGGAATGAAAGTTTTGAGTCTTGGTGCTGGACTCACGTGACCATACTGATAGCTTTTTCTATTTATTAGTCCTTTGATAATCATGGCCTGGCTAAGTTCTTGCTATATTGCGTAGATGAAGACTTTCGTCAATTTCTCGATGTGTTCAGCTACTCCGTTTTTAAGAAATCATTTCCACAGATGACGCCAAATTGTGGAGGTTACCTTCACGTAATAATGTATATTTCCAACGAAGAAAACAAATCGAGCCTTTGGAAACTCCAAAGTCCTATAAAAGAGAGCACCGTTAGCACCCCGACTGGTGTTGACTAGCCGGAGGTACTTCGATACTTAAGTTAGCCATAATCATGGTGAAGAATATTATAATAGTTGTATAGTCATATGATTGCGTACCTTCCATTGTAGAATTCGGTCTTTATTTATAGGATAAGAGTCATTTTTTATCAAGAATTCTAATTATCTATTTGAGTTATCTTTTTAACAGAAAATCTTATCATATCTTTTAATATCATCTTATCTCTTTAGAGAGTGTATATCTTTAAAGATGTGATTTTATCTTTATTAGGGAATTCTATCGCATCCAAATTTTATAAATTATATTTAATTAAAATGAGAATTAGGTAACAAGATGAATTTTTATGTGAATTGTTGATAAATTAATCAACATCATATGAATTAAACTTATTATTGTAAAAATATATAATTTTTTTTCATGCATAGCACAAATAGATCACACACACACACACTAATCACTATATGTATTAAAAAAATCTTATAAATTTAGTTCATCTGAAATTTCAAAGGAACTTAAATATATTCAAATTCCATAATTATTGCTTATATCATGCATTGATAATTCGTTACTTATATGTTAAATTGATAGCTTTTTTAATTCTTCTCCATTAAATTTTTTCGTTAGTTTCTTTATTAAAAAACTTTACAAGTTTGAAATAGATCTATAATTAAATATTTTTAAGTAAAACCATTGAATATTAGACTTTTTTATATATTATTTTATAATACTAATTTTACTTCACCATTATCAATTGTATATATATAATATATAAATATTTAACATTATGAACTTGTTGAGAAGATCATTCTTGTAAAAATTAAATTGATCTGATATCAATAGATGAATTATCTAATATATTTATTTGAAATAAAATAAAATATTTAATCTTAAAATTATACGTACCATTAAAATAAATATTATAAGATACTATATCTACATATATCTAATCAATCTATTTTCTTATAAGGATAATTTTCTTAATATGTTTTCTAAGACTAAGGGTTCGAAACATCAAGACGAGCTTGAGATGGATTTATAAAAATTAAATTTTATGATAAAAAGATATTTTTTTACTATGCCCAATGCTTGTTTTTTGTAGGGCAATGACATTTTATTATTCTCTATTTAATGTATTATTGTTACAGATGCACCTTATATTTATTTTGATAATCTTACATTCATTTTATAAAACTCAATAAGAAGGTCAAAAACTAAATTAATTAAATATCAATAATTAATTATTTAAGCATATTATTGTAAGTAAAATAAATATTTTTTTTTAAAATCACGCATACTATTAAAATAAATATTTTAAAATACTGTATCAATAGATATCCAGCCAATCAATCTTTTTACATGGATGATCTTCTCATTATATTCTCCATATTCAGTTCAGATCATCAATATAAGTATGAGATGGATCCATAAAAATTAAACTTTATGATAAAATGATGTTTTCTTCTGTGCATAATAAAGAGCTAGTTTGATAAGTTAATTTTTTTGAAGTTGGTTATTTGGGTAAAAAGTTAATTTTTTTTATTTTTGTTCAAATTGAATAATTTTACCTTTTTATATTTCTAAAAATAACAATTATATGTAGTTGATAATTGTAGTAAACAAATTATGGATTATGGGTATTGTCATATTTTAAAAGTGATAAAAATTTGGATAAAATATTATAAAAATTAGTGTTTTGATTTGACTTTTTAACTTTTTAACATTTTAATTTTTTTTTTATTTTTCGCCAAACGAACCATGTTGATTTTTTTTTTTTCACGTTTTTAAAGCCTAGGTAGTCAAATAGGGTATCAATGCATATTGTTATAGATACATTTTATATTTATTTTGATAACTATACCATTTATTTTATAAAACTCGTTGAGAATACCATTTATGTAAAAAATTAAATTGATTGGATATCAATAAAAAATTATTTAAATATATATATGCTAAATAAAATAAATAAACTATTCTTAAAATCAACATACCGTTGAAATAAATGTACTTGTATACATTTTGTAAAAATGTTATCTCTTCTTCATTGTAAATGCGCCAAAAAAGTTTCACACACGCGGTTCGATCGCTAGGACAAAATTAAATTTTTAGGCAAAACTTGTGTATCACCTAACATGCCCCTATAAATATAGACATATTATTGGGATTTAAACACCAATTCTCAAACGCGAACGAAAACAAAAAATCATTACACACACCTAAGAAAAATCACACAAGAATTTTCGTGGTTCGGCACAACCTGCCTACATCTACGGGTGTGAGAGATAATCCACTATAATCGTAGAATATACAATTCCGATATAAAAAATACCCCAAAATCCAACACTCACAACCCGAGTCCTGAAACAAATTCCGTTTCCACGCTCAAAGGTTATTTCCATGCTCCTAGTATTTTTTCACCTTTTTCTACATTTCTACCCCCTTTGATTTACTCTCGATACACATAACTAGAATTATAGAATTATATTTATAGGCAAACTTTAAAAATCCTAGCCCCCATATAATTACAAAACTCTACATGTATTAGACTCCTTATGGATTCATGACTTCAGTACAGTCCAAATACATGTAAATAAAATATTAATTATATGGGTCCACAAAATACAAGACATACACCCAACAATCTCCACATTGGCTTGAATTCTGCAAACCTCCCTAAAAATAACCGATGTTGATGTCAATTCTGCGATTTTCGTTAATCTGCTACACTTAAACCAGCATGAGCCGTACCTCTATACTGAGATACCCAACACCTATTCATCAAGGTGTCCATCGTCACTCCACCTATTCGTCGAGGTATAGTGATTACTAGTCATCTGTCGAACATGAAATCGTCGTCTGACTTGACTTCACCTGTAACAAAAATCTTAGCTGCATCCATTGATGATTAGTCTTCCATAGTTGATTGAACCAGATTGCTCCCGATTACCTCTGATCACCTGCAATCAAATCTGCTTGCCCCTGATCACCTTTGATCTCACCCGATCAATCTCAATGTATGTCGATCTATCCAATCTCTTCAAATCATTCAGAATCTAAAAATTCTAACCATACCGATGAATTCGCAGTACTGAAAAACCTTATAAGACACCCTCTCTTTAAATTATTTTGTTATATATACAAGTCGATATAATAAAACAATTTTGAACCATCAATTCTAACCATACTGCCACACTAAATTATTGCACTTGAATTCCTAATCCTTTAGCCGTTATTGATTACTACCAATCCTAAATTCTTCGCACGGAATTCAAACAATTAATTTGATGCAAATTATCTCAGTGCAAACAAATTGGTTCCAAAATGTTAACAACCCTGTCGCCCTCATCGTAAATCAACAGCACCAACGCCCATCGCTGCTTCACCGAATGTGTTGCGCTGCCTGTGCTTTATTTATTTTTTCTTCTTTTTTTGTAGCGACAAAAAAAATATTATTTGATTTATACGAAATGAAATAAAAAATAATACTTTGCTTCCTTACCCATCACGGTTTTGAATTGTCTACCATCGGCTCTGATACCACTTATTGAGATTTAAACACCAATTTTCAAACACGAGCGAATGTAAAAAGACAATTGTACATACCAAAGAAAAATCAAACAAGAATTCACGTGGTTCGGCACAATCTATCAGCATTCACGATTGCGAGATATAATCCACTATAACCGTAGAATGTACAATCTCGGGATTAAGATTACCCCAAAACCCGACACCCATAACCCAAGCCCTGAAACAAATTCTGTTTTTTCATTCAAAGGTTATTCCTGTGCAAAAAATATACCTGTGCTCCGATCTCCCACTATGGCTTCGAATTTTTAAAAAATTTCAAACGTGAACGGAGGCAAAAATTATTGTACACACCAAAGAAAAATCACACAAGAATTTGCGTAATTCGGCACAACCTTCCTATGTTCAGGGTGTGAGAGATAATCCATTATAACCGTAGAATATACAATGCCGACATCAAAAACACCTCAAAACTTGACACCCATAACCCAAGCCCTAAAACAAACACTGTTTTTCTGCTCAAAAGTTACTCCCGTGCCCCCGATATTTTTTCATCTCTCCTTACATTTATACCCCATTGATTTACTCTCCAAACAAAATAACTAGAACTATAAAGTCCTATTTTTATAGGCCAACTCTAAAATCCTAACCCTCATGTAATTATAAAACCCTACATGTATTAGACTATTTATAGATTCATGACTCAAGTCCAGCTCAGATATATATAAATAAAATACTAGTTATATGAGTCCGCAGAATATAAAACATATACCCAACAATCTCCACCTTGTCTTGAATTCTGCAAACTACCCTTAAGATAAACGGGGCCAATGTCAATTCTACCGTCGTCGTTAATCCACCACACTCCAACCAGCATGGCCTGCACCTCTACACCGAGATACCCGATACCTAATCATTGAGGTGTTCGTTTGTCACTCCACCTATTCGTCGAGGTATAGTGGTTGCTAATCATCTGTCAAATCAGAAAATCATTGTCTAACTTGACTCCACCTACAACTAAAATCCTAACTGCATCAATTGATGATTAGTCTTCCATAATTGATTGAGCTAGATTACTCCCGATTACCTATGATCACCCGCAATCAAATCCGATTGCTCCTGATCACCTTTGATATTGCCCGATCAATCCCAATCTAAGCCAATTTGTCCAATCCCAACAAATTATTTAGAATTTAAAAATTCTGACCGTGCCAATGAATCCACAGAGCTGAAAAACCTGGGGATACATATCCGTCTTGAATTTTTCTGTTAGATATACATAATAAAAAAAATCTAAACCTTTGATTTCATGGACACAACCACACATGATCTAAACTCTTGAATTAGTTTTCTTCCTAAATTCACCACTGATAATGATATGCACCTAACAATTCAATACCACCATAAACAGGTTTCCTACACCATGAATCAAAATTTATCAAAATCACACTGTGATGATATTTCGTCTAGAACTGTTAACGCTGTTGCCATCATATCATTTTTTTCTTTTTGTGCAAAAAAAATATATTTGATTTATATGAACCGAAAGTCAAAAAATAATACCTTACTCCGATCAACCACTACGGCTTCGAATCATTTACCGTCGACTTTAATATCACTTGTTGAGATTTGAACACCAATCTCCGAACGCAAACGGAAGCACACATCCGTGCACAAATCCAAGAAAAATACGCAACGATATACGTTGTTCGGCACAACTTGTCTACGTCCATGGATGCAAGAGATAATCCACTATAATCATAGAATGTACAATCCTGAGATAAAAAACACCCTAAAATTCAACACCCACAACCCGAGCCCTTAAGCAAATTTTGTTTTTTCGTTCAAAGGTTATTCCCGTGCCTCTGATATTTTTCAATCTCTCTCTACATTTTCACCCTATTTGATTTACTCTTCACACATAACTAGAATTACAGACCCATATTTATAGGCAAACTCTAAAAATCCTAGCCTCTATATAATTATAAAACTCTACATGTATTAGAATATTTATGGATTCATTACTTTAAACCAGCCCAAATACATGTAAATAAAATACTAATTATATAGATTTGTAGAATACAATACATACACCCGACATATATCTATCTTGGAGAATTATACCTTGGACTCCTAAAATATTAGTGATTTTCACCTTTATCCATGGATTTCGTATTGGCACAAGATGTACCCATATGAATAAAATATTAGATATTGTTTTGTATTCATTATTATAAAATATTATATTATTTTCGAAAGATATTACTTAATTATATAAATATTTATTTAATATTGAGTTTTTTTTATTTATGGTGAACTAACATGAAAGTAAGATAAATTTAAAAGTTTATATTTTAGAATAGGCTAATATTAACGACTTAGAGAATTCTCCCTTTATACTATGTTTAAATTTTAAAAATTGAGATGATAATTTTGCCAATAAGAGTATTTATTAGAAATTATTTTTGGATTTCAGTTTATAACTTAGTAACAAGTTAAAGAAAATTCGAACATGTATTTTTATTGTTTTTTATTTATATTTTTTATTCTAATTTAAAAAATACAAATTTTTCTATATGAAATTATAACTATAACAAATGTTTTTAATTTTTATTTAAGATTATAATTATGTTTTTAGTTATAATTTATAAATTTATAATTTTAACTATATTAAATATATACCTTGAATAGAGTAGATAGAAATTGTCAAGAAAAAAAGACCCACATATTATATTTAGTGAAGATTTTTAATTTTGATAAAATAAATGTAATTTTTATATTTTTTAGAAGAATAAAAAGAATACTTATACTAAAAAATAAAAAATAAAAAAATAAAAAAAAAGACACGGTGTGAGATAGCCTTTTTATGACTTTTTTTTTATTTTTTAGTGAAAGATTTTTACATTAGTTTAAACGATGATATTTTTTAAATTTCTCTCGCTATGAAAAACGAGAAAAGTAAAACAAAATTAACCAAAACATAAAAAAAAATTCATATAAGACAAAAAAAAATCCTTTTAAGACTTTTATATGATTTTTTTCGTCTTTAATAATTTATTTTTAACTTTTTTGAAAAGATTATACTTTTAAATTTATTTTATCGTGATGAATCGAGAAAGAAAAAACTAACACAAAAAATTATAAAAAATTATAAAAAACAAAAAAATTACAAAAAAAAACTATTAAAAGAGCTAAACCAAACTGAGCCTAACTACTTTCCGAAGTTTAGGGTCAACGTCTAAACCACGTGATGGGTTGACGCCGGACGAATGGTGGGGGCTACTTTTCGACAAAGAATTGAATTGTGTTTCATAACTTCAAATTAAAATTATTTAAAATTATTTAGTGGTGTTTGGCATAGCTGTTATTTGTAATTTTTAATTTTTTATTATTAATTTTAGTTATAAATTATAAATTTTTTTAAATACTTATAATTTTTGATTTAATTTTTAATTATTATTTTTTCTATTTTAATTACATACTACAATTTTTATAAAACACTTATATAACTTTTATAATAAGTTACTATGTATAAGTTAATAGTTTCAACAATACCAAATATCACCTTAGTGAGTAAGGTATACCATGTCAATATTAAAGTATTTAATTAATATATGTGTATTATCTATTTTTTTAATATTAACTCATGTTATTATGTAATAATTATTATATTTAATATAATTTTTTTAATATTAACTTTTTGCGAGCAATAAGTATATATATATTAAAAAATAGATAATACACAGATGGGAGAGTCGGTAAATGAAGCATTTATTTCTCGCAAAAAGTCAAAACCCCTCCAACCCAAATGCAATTATTTAATATTTTTAGAATATATATAATTAGTTTTTATTAATATAATTATTCGCATATTTATTGAGATTTATTATTTTTATAATATTTTATTTAAAATATAAAAACTTATTTAATAATTAAAATAAAAATAAAATTGTGTTTGGAATTCTAATAAGAGTAGGACTAAATTAAATATAATTATACAATCTAATCCAACCATGCCCATATACGGGAAAAATCATTAAAAATATATTCTATTATATTTTATGCTTCGAGTAAATTCAATAAAATTTTTATCAAATTCAACACATTATTTGAAGTGAAAATATATATCTTATCATTTTTTATACTACATTTGTCGGTATAAATTTATACAATACTCACTCAATAAAGTTGATGTGGTCGTATTTCATGTCAATATTATGTTACACATCATATAAGACACGTTGACTTAATTATTATATAACAAAACCACTTCAAATACCGTATAAAGATAGATATATATATATAGTCTTATATACAATCTAATACACTCTTATCAAAACTCTAAGCATATCTAGGAGGGGGCTATAGGAGCCTTTGAGAAAGGAATTTAACTACAACTGTTTTAACTATAAACTACCATCTATTATAAATAATCATAACTTTTACTACAAATTATAACTATTTTTTTTTTCTTTTCATTTCAGTTATAAGTTACAATTTTTTCTAAACACTCACAACTTCTACTACAAGTTATAATCTATAAGTTATTAGTTTCAGTAAAACCAAACACCATCACTCTTTAATTTGATTTTATATTATTTTCACTAATCTTTTTAGAATTAATTCAAACAATCATACTTTTTAGATTTCACGTGTCATGAAAAATTAGAAAATTCTAAAAACATATACCAAAAATAAAATTTTAAAAAAATCAAATAAAATAGAAAAGGTAACAGTCTTTTAATGTAATCTTTGGTTTTTACTTATTTTTTTTTCAACTTTGGTATAATTTTTAGATTCTTTTTGTCATATTTTTTAATAATAATTAAATCAAAAATAAAGCATTGAGCAAACGCACGCTAATGATTCGGTTACCAGTTTCAACACTGGTCGTTAGAATTTCCAATGTTGCGTGAATTATTTGTACAAGTTCTCGTTTGTCAACTAGATTTTCAATTAAAATTTTATTTTCCAAAATTTAATTTAAAACATGTGCTTGTTGAAAAACCGTTGGCATAATAAAAAAAAGCAAACCTGATTGGCAGACTTTGAGTGATCCTGAACAAAGAAGCGAATTCTTGTTTGCTGAACAACTGGTAGTCAGTTTAGGTTATTCCCGAACTCCTGCAAGGCACGAACAATGTTAGCGTTTTTCAACATGGTTTGATTGAAAAGTACTTTGACATTCAAGTTAGACTTCTTTTTAAGAGGATTCTAAATAAAAACTGGGTTGAAAATTGTATATCTAGGGGTTTGGAGTGTCTCTCTTTATATAGGAGTATATATCAGGGTGGCTGAGTCTTCTTTAGACTCTGCCTCCTATCCCTTTATCTCAAAGATCTTACCTTATCTTCAAGTAATTCTGGTTGCCTTTGGAGGCTTATTCTCCATTTTTCGAACTGCCATTCTAGGTATGGAGTCTTTTTGGGCGATTCTTTCGCCTAGGGGTTTCAATCAAATTGTGTTGGCTTATCATAGGCTTCTCTTTTCTGGGGTGGCTCGAACTCATTGTAGGATACCCAACCTTAAATGGGCCGAGCCGATTATGGGTGACCCCATTAGGTAGCCCAAATGCTCTTTGCTTTTGGGTTGGGCCTCTAGCCCATTATTTCATATGCTCTCATTAGGTAGCCCAAATGCTCTCATGGCATTCGGCCTCATTATTTGTGGCTTGAAAGTCAAGTCGAATTGCCCTTTCTATAAGGACTCTGTCTGTGCTATAAAGCACGATTCCCACTCCTGATCCTTTGTTGCAGGATGAACCATCCACATATAGCCTCCATACTGCATTTGATTTACCTTCTTTTGAGTCTTCTTCCCAAGAAACTTGTTCGATGACTTGCCCTAGTACTGATCGAACTTTCATCCTGGCTGAATTCAGGAATAAAATCGGCCAAAACTTGGCCCTTTATAGCTGTCCTAGGGGAGAAAGATATGTCGTGCTATCCGACTTCCACAGCCCATCTCTCCACTCTACCCGAAAAGTTAGCTTTTTGGAGCAAGACTTGGAGTGGGTACTTGGTGATCACTTTGATCGTGTGTGCCCTAAAGTAGTGGATGAGCTTTCTTGATGCGGTGACAAGTGTTAGAGCCAGTTTTTCCAATGGCAAGTACCTTATTTCTGGGTCAATAAGGACTTTACTCACATAGTAGATTAGTTTCTGGACCTTGTCCTCTATCCTCAGAAGGACAGCACTGACTGCCCAGGCTGATACTACAATATATAGGAACATTGTCTCGTCACTATTTGGCATTGTCAATAGTGGGGGTGAGGAAAGATGGCGCTTCAATTTGATGAGTGCTTGCTTGCTTTCATCATCCCACATAAATTGGTTCGCCCACTTTATAGCTTTAAAGAACGGGTAGCACCGATCAGATGCTCGGCTAATAAAACGGTTAAGTGCTACAGCCATTCCCTTCAACTTTTGCACTTCCTATAAATTCTAGGGACTTTTGAGGTTCTAAATAGTAGCTATTTGTTCAAAGTTTACCTCTATTGTCCTGTGCGTCACTAGGAAGCCTAGGAACTTCTCAGACCTTACACCAAAAGCACAGTCAGAAGCGTTGATCCTAAACTTGTAAGCTTTGAGGATCTCAAAGGGCTTTCTTAAGTCGTCTAGGTGTCTGTTCGGATGCTTAGTTTTTACCACCATGTCATCGATATAGATCTCCTTAGTACCACCAATCAGTTCCCCGAACATTTTGGTGGCCAACCTTTGATAGGTTATCCTTACATTCTTCAACTCGAATGGCATCACTCGATAGCAATATATTCCCCGAAGAGTAATGAAAGTTGTCTTCTCCATGTCAGGAGGGTACATTGCTATCTAGTGATATTTCTTGTATGTGTCCAGAAAACTCATTCTCCCATGCCTCGACGTGGAATCAACAAGCTGGTCTATTCGGGAGATAGAAAAGCAGTCTTTCGGGCACACCTTGTTTAGGTCGATAAAATCGACATATACACGCCACTTACCATCTTTCTCCTTGACTACCACTGTGTTGGCTAACCAGTTCGGGTAGTGAATCTCCTTAATTGCTTCTGCTTCTTTTAAGTAATGTACTTCTTTGAGTACTGCTGCTGCATAATGCGAATTTTCTCAATTTTTGCATCACTGGTTTTTTCATCGAATCCATAGTTAATTAGTGGCTAATCACTTCGGGATCTATCCCAAGCATCTCATAGGGTGTCTATGTAAAGATCTCCTTGTTTTCCTTCAAGAACCTCATCAGTTCAATTTCTTCTTGTTCGGGCATACTTATCCCGAGCAAGAAGTACCAATCTAGATCCTTCTGGGTGATGTAGACTTTTTTCAGGTCCTTGATCACCTTTTCCTCGGCTGTTCGGCAATAATCGTTGATGGTGGGGCCATCATTTGCTTCGACGGTCTTTACCTCAGAAAACTGCTCCCTGTCTTTTACTGTGGCTAGGAACCACTGTCTAGAAGTTCGTTGGTCTCCCTTGATCTCAACTATCTCCTTCCCCATCTGAAACTTAAGGGACTGGTGATACATTGAGGGGACAACCCTTAAGTTGTGTATCCATGTCCTTCCCACTATTGCATTGTAAGAAGAAGATTGATTGACGACTAGAAACTCAGTGTTTACCGTGGTAGGTCCTGCCTTCACTGGAACAGTTATCCTCCCTACTGGCCACACAGGGTCTGAGTTAATGCCGATCAATGGAGTCATACACCTTTTGAGTGCTAAGTCCTTTAGTGCCTAGCTTCTAAAAGAGGTTGTAGTACATAATTTCTACCGAACTTCCTAGTCCACAAAAATTCTCATCACGTCATAGTTAGCAATGTGTAGAGTCAATACCATGGCATCATTGTAGGGATGTTGCACTTTCATAAGTTCATTATCCGAGAAGATAAGCCCTTGCATTTGGCCCTAACTGGAGCATTCCTCAGTTCTTCGGCGCTTACCCTTATCCACCTTCATCGTGTGGGCTAGGGCTCTGGCTTGATGCCAAACAACAGCTTGAGTAATGGGCTCCATAGTACCATGGATCATCTTCACTACCCCGAGTAGGGGATCCCTCTGTTCGGACCTTCTGTCTTGTGCTTGTGACCTCTCCTCTCGAATAGTTTTCTCGTTATCAATAAACTCCAAAAGGTGCCCCGCTCGGACCAAATCTTCCAGGTGCTTCTTAAATGTTTGGCATTCCCCTGTCAGGTGGCCATTATCCTGATGATAGTGGCACTTTTTGTTAGGGTCCCTTCTGTTCGGGTCGTCGATCAACTTGGGAGGCCATTGGAAATATGGCTTATCTTTGATCTGATCAAGGTGCTTATGCAATAACTCTTTGAACACTATTTATAGGACTTGATAAGCCCTTGATTTATTCTTCTCTTAAGAATCCTTCCTTGGCTTCTAGTCTTTTTACCCCATATCCTTCCTCTATGGCTGCTTAACAGAGGCTATGCTCTATTCGGCTTGGCTTATGTCTTCCTTAACCTTAGCGTGTTGCTCTATTTTCACCATCAACTCAAACATGGTTGCCACTGTCTTCTTGGTGAGGGAATGTCTTAGACAACTTTGAGGAGGCAGCCCGAGTTTAAAAGACGCCACGACCAACTATTCATTGCAATCTTCTATTTTATTGTATACTTCCCAATACTGCCGTCCATAATCCCGAATAGTTTCTCTTTCACTCTTTCGTAGAAATAACAGAGTGTCAAAGTTTTTCAGCGGCTTACTATTGGTAATAAATTGAGGAGTGAAAGATTCGGCCAACTGTTGCCAGTTGACCACCGAACGTGGTGCCAGCTTGTGAAACCAACTAAGGGCTGTCTGTTCCAAACTAGAGGGCAACATGCGGTAAATAAGCGCATCATTTCCACTCTAGAGTGCCATCGCTTGTCTGTATTGGCGGATATGACTCAACAGATCTATTTTGCCATCATACATCTCAAACTTTAGTGGGGAGAACTTACGTGGTAGATCTGCATTCTTGATTACTTCGACTAGCGGTGAGACTAAGATTTGCACAAGGGTTTTCCTTGCTACTTCTTGGACTATTCGGCTACTGTTGTGCTGCATCCTAGAATCCATCCTCATCTCCAGCTAGACCCGAAGATCTTGATTAGGGTTTTATTTGGGCCGAACTCCCTTTTGAGGGATAGGCCGAGCAGATTCAGCCCAGGTGGTTTCTATTTGTTGAGTACTTCTTAGGCTCTCATCTGGCACCTTGCATCTTCGCCCATGGGGGTGATTTTGGCTATAAGATTTTGGGCTCTATTCGAATTCCTCTTGTTCGAGGCTATTCTATTGCCTTACGCAAGGATCCCTCTGAGCCTCTTGTCTTTGAATCCATTGCCTGAGTTCTTTGATTCTCTGTCGCGTTGCATCATCATTTCTTCGAGATCATCGATGATTCTGTCTCCTCGGGTTAACCTATCTTCCATCCTCTCCCTTTCCCTTGAAGAGGGAAGAGAGGGACGTTCTCCTCTGGAACATGTAGTGGAGTAACGCAACCTCCTCCCATCGTATGAGGCATCTCCCCTACGCCTTCGGACCTCATGCGAGGCTCTGGTTGCCCTAGGTCGTTCTAGCACCATTGCTATTGATCTTTGGGGGACGGCTTCTTGCCCCCAACCAGAATTCTAACAATTCTAGTAGGGGTCTGGCTCATGTTTTCTTGGTTTGAGATCGTCGCTTCCCACAAAAGGCGCCAAATTGTGCGTGTTGATAAACTGTTGGCATAATAAAAAACCAACACGATTGGCCGACTTTGAGTGATCCCGAACAAAGATTAGAACTGAATTCCTATTTTTCGAACAACTGGTAGTCACTTTAGGTTGTTCCCAAATTACTGCAAGGCAAGAACACCGTTAGTGCTTTCTGGCCTAGTTAGACCGGGAAGCACTCTGACGTTCAAGTTAGACATCTCTCTTAGAAGATTATAAACAAGAACTAGGTTGAAAATTGCATACATAGGGGTTTGGAGTGCCTCTCTTTATATAGGGCTGTATACCAGGGTGGCTAAGTCCTCTTGGAACTTTGCCTCACATCCCTTATCTCAGAGATCTTGCCTTATTTTCAAGCAATTCTAGTTGCCTTAAGAGGCTTATTCTCCATTTTTGAATTGCCGTTCTAGGTATGGAGTCTTCTTGGGCGATTCTTTTGCCCAGGGGTTTCAATCAAATTGTGTTAGCTTCTCATGGACTTTTCCTTTCTAGGGTGGACCGAACTCATCGTAGGGTACCCAACCTTGAATGGGCCGAAACAATTATGGGTGTCCCCATTAGGTAGCCCAGATGCTCTTTACTTTTGGGTTGGGCCTCCAACCCATTATTTCATCCGCTCTCAAAACATAAAAAAATATTTAATTAATTTTTTTTTAAATTATCCATACGAAGGTTAGGAGTGTAGTAGCGGACCCAAAAATTAAACGAAAGAGGGATTAGTAAGTTTTTTTTGACTTTCGAATATCTAAAATACTATAATTTATCGTAAATACTCAAACAATTGTAAGTTTAAAAGGAATTTTTTTAAAATTTTGCAGGGCGAAAATAATATTTTGTATTATCAGTACCTGAAAATGTATAAACCTTTGGAATTCAAAATTTTGGAGAGGTTACGGCCCCCTCAGCCCCCTTTTGTGTTAGCCATTGTGTGGGTGTCCACAGTTTGATTGAAGTCGGGTTGGCACCAATAAACCATCACGCACCCATGTTCACTCGGTTCTTGGTTTTCAAATGCACAACGATCCCAAGCAGCTGATAGGTTTGATTTCTCAGGTTTGTTAGGTTGACGGGTGGATTGAATCGAGTTGACGGTTTATTTATTTATTTAATGTCTTAGAGTGTCTAAGTCAACTTTAGTGCACCTCGACTAATTGGGTTGACGGTTTCAGCATATACCTTGTTTTGGATTGTGTTTTTATTTTTATTTGGCTAAACCTATTACTTGCTAGAAATTAGAAAATTATGCAAGTAAATTAATCTGTTGTTTTCGTGTGTGAGATCACAATTGAGAGAAATTCAAATAAATTTCATCAGATAGCCACTAGTTTGTAAGCTACCAAAATCTTTATGTTCCACAATCTTATTATGTACCTATTTTCTTAATTATTTTCGGTTATTTGTGAAAATGATTTTTATATGGTTCAGGTGTTTGAAAAAAAAAACTTTAAATTTTGTGTAATTGTGATAAATAAAATAAGAATATAAAATAGACTTATAAACTGTATAATTTTAGTGACGAAACTAGATCATGGTTATTGTTTCACACTATGTTTTAAAGACATTCATACTCGCTTGGTGATTATGATGTCATGGATGTCTCTCTTAAGGTACATTGATATAAACCCTACATACAGAAGAGTACTATAATCGGTTATGACAAAATTAAAAAAAGAACACAATGTATTTATATAAAGAAGCTCGTAATTATTTAAAATAGTCACGAGAAGGAAAAACAAGTCTATTCATACAAAATATGTGCCATTAAAAAAAACACACCACTTCAATAGTAACTATCCATAATCCAATTACCATTTTTAACCAAATTTTCATTAATTTTAAAATAATTTCAAACCATTTTTGCAACATGATGAACACTTGATTCTAAACTAACTATCACAATCATGCTTACATTTGAAATACATGCACTTAATAGTAGATTATTTTGGGAATTTTAGCTCAAATCCTATTTGTGTTAGGATAGACTTCTAGTTTATTATATTACTAAATTTTGGCCACATTAATTTGATTTTTTGAAGAGTTCTAAAAAATGCGAATTTGCACAAGTTTTATTAGTTTTGAACTTGATTAGTACAAGTAGAATTAGATTTGGTCTCTGTTTCTCTTCTATAAATATAATTACATGTTCGAATAATTAGTGTTTGCAAATTTATTTGAGAAAAAATTTGTGAGAGTCTAGTAATTTGTAATTCCTTCTCCATATATTAAAATTTTTCACCTGTGGACGTATGCAAATTGCCAAACCACGTAAAATCTGTCTCTTTGAATTTGTTTGTGATTATTCTAGCCTTTCTTGAACAATAAGTGGTATCAGAACTTTGGTTATAACTGATTTTTTTGCTCTCTGTCTAGAATTCAAAGTGATTAAAAATTATTTTTGAATATACTAGAAGTTTTGTTTCATGAAGACGATTCCAACGGTATATTATACGTCAAAAATAGAGTTTAAATATATCCTCAAGCACCGTTTAAGTCTTTGCTCATATTTTGAATATGCCAAATGCGCCCTAAACTTAGTACCCCAGATCTGTTATCCAATTTACCCAGTCACCACCTCTGTAACCACCGCGCACAGGCCGCATGTGTGCACTTTGCTTCCCCGCTTCATTTTTGATTTTTTGGGGACTAATTTAGCTTATTTTTTGGCACTATTTTAGCTGGTTTAGATTTGTTTCCATTGTTTTTACCATTCCAAATTCAACTGTCATATTAGATTTGATCAGTTGAGCTTTTAAAAATTTGTTTTGCATTATTGGAGCGTAAAAACGGTTGTTTTAGTCTTATTTAAGTGTTAAATATTGGTTATGGTAGAACTAAAAAAATTTTATAACCAATTCTGCTAAGGGTTTTGTTTATTGGGTTCGGACTGGTTATTTGTATCATTGATTTACATATAAAGGATCAGCAATTTAAATCTTCTAAAGAAGTCAAATATTTGAGGGCTTTGTAGCGGATACAGTCTATTTTATTCATATGGAAGAATCTATTTTATTCATCATGAAGAATTTAGTCTTTAGGTGAAGTTTGTTCTTAGATGAAATTTGTCAATAGATGAATTTTGTGTTAGTTATCCAGTTATATTTATTGGTGGATAATATGCAGACAGTTTAGATGACAAGATATGTCATTTGGTTCAAGTTTCAATATGATTTAAACTTGACAAAATTTGATAATTTGAGTAGTTGCTCAACCCGGATCACATTTGGTCTGGATGTAATCTCTGCATCTATTCATATTTTGTTTAATTTTAGAATTTGGCACCTCTGGATGCATTTGGCGTCTCAAGACGCATTTGGAGGTAGCATCAATTTGCCAACATGTCTGATTTGAAGTTTTGGTCACCCCAAATGAATTCGGTGCCACAAAACACATTTAGGTACAAATTTTATTTGTTGATTTGTTTGATTCAGAAACTTGAGCACTTTTAGTGCATTTGGAGGTAGTATTGGTATGTTGATTTATTTGGTATATGAATTCTTACCAAGGTAGATATTGTTAGAAATTTTGGCTCAAATCCTATTTGAGTTAAGATAGACTTCTAATCTATCATGTTACTAAATTTAAACTACGTCAATTTGACTTTTTAAAGAGTTTTGAAGAATGTGAATTTGCACAAGTTTGATAAATTTTGAACTTAATTAGCACAAGTAAAATTAGATTTTGCCTCTATTTTTCTTCTATAAATATGATTGTATGTTCAGATAATTAGTGTGTGTAAATTTGTTTGAGAATGAGTGAATTTGTAAGAATCGAGTGGTTTGTAATTCTTTCTCTATATATTGAATTTTTTCACCCGTTGACGTATGCAAATTGTCGAACAACGTAAAATTTATCTCTTTGATGTTATTTTATTTTTTTTGTGATTATTCTAACCCTTCTTGTACAATAAATTCTACATTAACGAACAACCGTAATTAATAATCCAAAACTACGTAATCTCAAATATATAATAATTTTAAAATTTGTAAAAATTTTACGTTCTCTTTCGTGCGCCCAACATTTCCATCATATTCTTTTTTGTGCACACTATTCCACATTTCAAATTTAGGGTACTTTTTGTTTTTAGAGAATTTTCTAGACTTTGGTCAATTTTTTCAGCTCATTTTGATTAGAGTAATTTAAAAGTTAAATCTACTCAAGGTGGTTTTATGAAGCTTTTTTTGGTATTATTAATTTTTTAAAAAATTTAATCTGTCTTTAAATAAGATTACCCATAATCGGGCCACACTCGATGCTTGTGGATTCTATGGAACTCGATCTATATGAAAATATAAAAGTAATAACATCATGCTTAGTGTCTTACTATTTATTACAATTAGCAGTAAGCTCATGATATATATGTTGGCGAATCGAAATACTAAACAATTTGTTTCGTATGTGAAAGCAGAAACCCAAAAGCCAAGCAGCAATAGAGAATAAAACCAATCGATAAACAGAAATGCGAAATTTGAAAATATGTTGTGTACTAAAACAAACGCTGAAAACAGAACAGTGACAGGAAATAAAACCTACTGTGGAAACTGGAAATACTGAAATTAAATAACCTATTACAGACAGTAATAATAGATTGAGGCTTGTGTAGGACACAATCTCTTTAAGACAAAATTGCCATCGTTACGGTGCTTCGCGTTGGCAGCGAATGACTCTCAAGATACAACGATTTTCAAGCAATGAAAGCAGCACAACAATCTGTTGCTTCGGCGAACACAAATTGTGTTTGAAACTCTCTCTTGCAGAACAACAGAGATGCAGAGACGCAACGGTAGCAGCAAAAGCACATAAGAAGATGGAAGGATTTCGAAATTGAAGTGAGTGAAAATGGATAGGTGAATAGCTTTTAAAAAGGCTTCATTGGTGACTGTTCGGATTGGTCAAATATGCACAAACTCGATTCTATCTGGCGGTTGAACTGTCTAACAAACGCGACTCAACGTCCAACAGACGCGACCCAAATGAAACTCCAACGGTCTGATTTTTTATTCCAACGACAAAAAAGGACAAAAACGATAATTGCATTTTGAAAATTTAAAATAATTAAATTTTCTAAAATTGAAATTTAAATAAATAAATTTTTGGCAAAAAGATTAAGGCTTGAGTCGACCCGTGGACCACATACCCCGACCCAAGCCCAAGCTTGACGGGGAGGGCAGCGGCGGCGCGTGTCCCGTTTGGGTCGAACCCACTCAAAAAACTCTTCTCCCTACCAATTTGAGATTGAGCATAAGTTATCAACTTTTGCCAACTTCAATGGCACATTTTTTAAGTCAATTTTTCATTCACCCATTAACGATTTTGAACGCTATAAAATTTATGATTATTCTACTCATGAAGATGAACATATTAAGACTCGAAATCATAAAAAAAGATTAATCCAATCCAAGAATATTTAGCTTCAAAGTTAACTAAAAATCACATTCAAAAAAGTTTAAAACCCACCATTTTTTCCAACAATATATAACATAATAAAAAAATTAATATATTAACCATCCTTATATAAAAATAAATTAAACTATTTAAATTTACCTATGTTTAATCATCTGAGTCAGTAGTATCGCCTTTAAATTTAGACCTAGAAAAACCTAAATGAATGGATTAAGAAATGATAAAGAATATTGAAAAATTTTAGTTAATTTTATCTGTTTTTTTTTATAGTCAAAATCCTGCGGTATTTTTAATTTAAAAGGTTAATAAGATGAAAATTGCGCAATACTTTAAAGATTTTTTAATTGAATTTATATATAATATAAAAATATACACGAATAACATATAATCTAATAGCAATAAACTGTGCATACTATGGATTCATTACTAGCATAAAATATTTAGAAACGACCAATCAATACCCAAATATAATCGAGAAATTTAAAAGATTAAAAATCAAATAACAGTCTTAAAATTTAACAAAAACTACTTTGAGATGAGTTTTTTACGTCACGACATTAATAAAATTATACTCCATTTTCTATCATAATAGAAAGATTATGGCTATAATTACAACACCAACATACATAACAAAAAATCCAAATATGGTTCCAAGTTCCAACCACTAATTCATACACTAATTGATACATATTAACTCTTATACAATCGTACCATTATTTTCCTAATCTATTTAAGAAAAAATGAGATAGCGTCAATCATTATTAAAGATGGTGTGGCAATAAGATGTTTGATTATTGCGAAATACATAGATAGTGAAAAGAGAGAAAATATTGAATATCAATAATGCTATCAACAATTACTTTATGTATCCATTCTATTTTATAAAGGGAGAACATCGGTTCAAATTGAAGTTCTGTAAATTTTTATTTGACCATATTGCCCCCAAAGATTAAATTTATTATTGTAAAGGGTATTTTAAAATTCAATATTTATTCAACAGCTGCTTCATTTTAGTTTTAAAAAATTTAAAATAACTCCATACACATGTGTGCCACCCTTCTAGTATGAATAAAATACATGTCAATGCTTGATCAATTAGTATCAAGTTTTGAGCCCCCAATTTATGTATTTTTCTTTTGTATACATGCTTGATACTGTATAGAAATGTACATATAGGCAGAGAGAAGCAAAAATATTAAAAAGTCAATAAATTCTTTAAAAAAATAGGAACAAAATTATTAGAATAAAATTATGTAATTTTTTAGTACAAGATTTTCTGTCAAAAATAAGGAAATAATTGAAAATTTTCTCTGTTAACTGAAAATTTTCTCTATTAATTAACTGTGTATTTTACTGATAACTTAATTGTGAATTTATTAAAGTAAAATCTTTTTTCAAAAAATGAGGTTTCGATCGTTACACGAAAAATTTTTCAATTTCTCAATTTTTATTTCTATTGAAACCGAGAAATTTCTCAATTTAAAGAAAAAAATAAAAGTTTCTCGGTTGCTTTATATTCAAATGGAATTTAAGGACATATTAGGTAAAGCAACATAAAATAAGACTTGATTTTAAAAAAATTAGGATGAAAATAATCTTTTTATTAATGTTACGTATAGGAGGACTGTTATTTAAAAATCCCTAAAATTATACATAAAATAAATACGAATCCAGTTTTTATTATTTAACTGCCCATTAGTAAAAAGTGGTTAATATTTTCCTATTTCAAATACTAGTGCATGTCATGGTGCCAATTGTTTTCGCAGTTAGTACATATCATTTTGGCCCTTCGGGTGGTCGAAGAGCTTTTTCTTTTTTTCTTTTTGTACTTTTTTAAAAAAATATATAAATTTAACAAAACTGAATTATTGAAAAACTGAATAAACTTTTCTACTGAGAACATTACTGTCATTTCGTATAGTAGTTTTTAAACTTAATCGTGATGGAATTTGAATTTTTGTAATTAAAAAATAAGACAAAAAAATAAAAGAGATTTTTTTTTATGCCAAACAGTTCTTTTATAACTACGTTTGGACCATAAAAAGATTTCAATTGTCAAAGCACGATGATTCAAAATAATCCTAAAATTAGGCCTGTTTGGGATGTAGTAAAAAATTTAGCTTTTTTTTAAAAAAAGGGAATAAAAAATAGTGAGATTGTTTGAGATAATTTTTATAGTACATTTTTTATTTTTTTATTTTTATTAAAATATTTAATATGCCATGTGTGATAATCCATCTCACGTCGATATGAAATAGAAATTAAAAAATAATATATAAAAAAATTTATGTACTACTACTAATAACTTAAATTAATTTAAATTATTAATTTATATAAAAAACGCATTTTTGTTCAAGTTGGAGTAAAAAGGCATCTCTCTCTCTCTCTCTCCTTCCTAAA
>JAULJZ010000007.1:8035931-8050751 GCA_032270985.1 Heliamphora pulchella
TATATCACAATTAAATTGTAAATATTTATTACAAATATAAATATAAAATAGCGACAATATTAATTGGTGTGGACATTCTCATCACCAATTAAATGATCAATTTTTCCACTTGAATCTTCAAAGAAATCAAAAACATCAAGATGGGTTATGTCAATAGGATTGTCATGGTCCGCAAAATGTATTTCTATTTCTTTTCCTTTATCTTTAATTGATGCTTGGTAAAGATCCACCAAATGCTTGGGCGTACGACAGGTACGTGACCAATGCCCTTTCATGCCACATCTATAGCAAACATTTTCATAATTCTTGGAAGGCTTATTAAGCAAGTTATTTTCCTTTTCTTTTGATCTTTCAGGATTGTTCCACTTCTGGTGGAATGACTTGTTTGCTGATTTCTGAATATAATCTCCACGGTTGTGGTTATTACTTTTACCACGTCTACGTCCATATCCACGACCTCATCCATGGTTACAATATGAGATTTTATTCACTTCAGGGAATGGTATATTAAATAATATACCATTCCCTTCATGGAATTGCACAGATCTAGTTGGACGTAATTGGTGATTTTTTATCAAAAGCTCATTATTTTGTTCGGTCACGAGAAGACAAAAAATCAGTTCAGAGTACTTTTAAAATAACGCTCTCTATATTGCTGCTGCAAGAGCAAATTAGAGGCGTAAAATGTGGAGTAAATTTTTTTAACCATATCTTCTTCAGAAATTTTTTCTCCACATAATTTTAGTCGTGAAATAATTTTAAATAAAACAGAATTGTACTCACTAACTGATTTAAAGTCTTGTAGTCTGAAGTGCAACCATTCATAGCGAGCTTTTGGGAGAATTACGGTCTTCTGGTGCTCGTATCTCTCATTTAAATTATTCCACAAAATAAGTGGATCTTTTACAGTAAGTTATTCAGTTTTTAATTCTTCTTAGAGATGATAGCGTATAAAAATTATTGCCTTTGCACGATCCTACAGGGACGCCATTTTCATCTTTTATTATTTCTCTAAGGTTCATGGTATCAAGTTAGATTTCAACATCAAGAATCCAAGACAAATAATTTTTTCCTGAAATATCGAGAGTCACAAATTTTAATTTTGAGAGATTCGACATTATCTAAAACAAAATGATAAAAAAAATTAAATTAAATTTATTATGTACTTCAGAATAAAAGAAAATATTGTATGAGTTATAATATATATATATAAATAAATTTTGTATATTTTGAGTAATATTTCTCATTATGTTTATGCATATACTATGCTATAGACAAAATATTTTATTTTAACAATTTTAAAAATAAACTTAATTGTTAAATATTACTCACTTAATATATATGTAGTAAGTGTATATTATGACTAATATATAAATATTAAATGCAAAATTTTTTACCTTATTCGGTATTGTAAAGACAGATCTTTTCTTTCTAATTGGCTAGAGTTTCGTGCTGATAACGTATTGTGAAAATAATAAAATGATAAAATTTTAAACTAGTAAATAAATGATGAACTCAAATATGTAAAAATAACTAGTTATTCAAAAACAATTATATAATAGATTTTTAGGATCATATATATATATTTATTTGCAAAGTTGAATCCATATACAACATTCTATCTCAATTTCTTCTTAATAAAAAATTTGATTCTTATATATATATATATATAAAATGAGACTACAATTTTTTAAAACCATTAATATGGTCATTCGGTTTACTCATTTCGTAACAATATTTCACTTTTCTTCTAATTCAAGAACCAGAAAATAAAAAAAAAAAGAGAGCTGAAAATAGTTCCATTACCATTTTCTAATGGTGTCTCTTCCAAAATTCACAAATCAAACCAACCCAGCAAGTCGCTCTCATACCTGCAATTCCTGAGTTGGTGGTGATGATGGCGAGGGTTAGGAATTTCTGGAATAATTCAAAAACAGTAGCTATGATCTGGGTAGTTTCCGGGATTCTCTTTTACTGTGTGTTCCAGATGGCCCTTCGGAATTCGTCACCTCTCAATCATCCCAATCCCTCTATTTCTTCTTCAGGTATTCTCAAATCTTCATAAGCTTTCTATTTTTTCCTTTCCTTTCCGTGGGATTTCCCATCAGCCAAACGGGTTATAGAAAACTCAGTAAATTTGTTGCTTATAGTGGGGTTGTCGAGCAAATTTGTTTGCCGATGACCCATCTCTAGAATTATATTTTAGTGAATTAACGGTATCGTCGGGTCTGGGATTATGGTAATCCTGGTAGTGCGTTTGTTCTATATTATGGTAATGCATTTAAGTGCATTGAACTTCGCTGAAGTTACATACTTAAAAAGGAAATAATGGACTCAAAATGTAGGAGGGAGCTTTGATGAAAGAACTTGACTTGCAATAATTCTTGAAGTTAGAAATTTCAAATATCATTTGGTGTGGAGCTCACCAAACTTTTGTGTATGAAGTAAAACATGAGTTGTAATATGAGATATATGTAACATTCTCATCTTAAAACTTTATATCGTTTGATTTTAAATATATTACTTTTTAAATGTATGATTGCATAGGGATAGTTTGAGAAATTAATTAATGCCACCTTCAAAGTAAATAAGTACATCAACATTCTATGTGCACCCACTAATACCACCACTAATTGCTTCCACGCCGGTCCCCACCCCCTCCCCCACCTAGTGCCCTTCTTCTAATTGATTTCATGCTTGACCATTGTTTAGCAAACCAGTGCCAAAAAATGCTATTTGTTTAACAGGCACCAACCAAATATATGACAATTGTTCGCATGCACCAAATGAGCAACTGTCTGTCACATGGTGTTCAACAAGCACAACCTAACAGATGGTAGTTGTTTGGCTGGTATCAACTGAACAAATTTCATTTCTTCGGTCATCTAGTGCCAAACATTTGTCTGTTAGGGTTTTCTGAGGGTAGCAATGTCAATTACAAGAGGATGGATTTTTAAGTTTTCTAATGGTGGAGGAGAATGGATGGTGGTGTGGTGGGGTTGGGTAGTCACGACTGGTGTGGTGGTTGAGAGAAATAGGGAGAGAGGGCTGGTGCAATAGTGGTGACTGAGAGAAAGAAGAAGAGAGGGCTTGTGATGCGGAGGGAGGTGGCCGGTGGATGGGTTGGCAATGATAGTGGAAATGGCGGCAGTGGTGGCCGATGGGATGGGTGCATCAAGAAATTTGAGTTATTGAATTTTAAGGTTAGTGAACTAAATAGTAATTTTGTGAAGGGACAAAATCATAATAGAAAAAATTTATTTTTGCAGTTGTACTCTTAAAATGTTCATAGGTGGCATTAGAAGATCCCATCAAATACTTGCTGATGGCGCAATGCTTAATTGGTTAAAGCGTAAGTATCCACCTTAGAAGCCTTAGGTGAAGCCGAAGGTTCCAATGCATGGAATCAGACTTTTTTTTTGGTAAATAAGTGTAGTTGGTAATTAATTATTTCATTAATATTGACAAAATACATAATGAGATTATTTTATATGTTCCCTCTCATGTTAGGGATGGTAACATATAAATAAGAGGGTTTGATATATAAATAATTAGACTTGGATTAATAGAATTGAAAGTTGATTAAGGCCATGGCCTTGCATGCTTAGAGATTTGGTCCACGTGTGTTTTATCTTTCATTTTCTCTATGATTACTCTCCATCAATGTCTTCATAAAAAGTTTGATTTTCGATAGTGGAGAAACTACATGGGATAGGGAAATGTGTTTTGAAACTTGAATTTAAGAGTTGAGACCTTGAAAATTGCTGTGTGATTTTAGACTTGAACAAGGACTAGCATAGACATTTATTTGTTTCTTACATGTTACAGTAGCTTATGTTGTCTTGATTAAGGTGGATACTGTATTAAAAGCTATGTATTCGAACATTGAATATGCCATGTCTAATATTTGAACATTGAATATGTCATGTCTAAGAGCTTACTCATATATACAAAGAATTACTTGAGTGGTTTGGTGACCTGGGAAAGGGCTTGTAACAGATATTCCAATTTCAAATGCCGAACGAAGGTCTAGACTGTACGGTAAGATGGCGAGGGATTTGGACGAGTATGGGCCAACTTTTCTTAAGCGTGGAGAAACTTCTCAGTCATTGTCACTTTCAGATCTCTTTGCTGTGAAGGATGGATCTGTAACACCTATCCTCAAGGTAACATGTGAGTAAGCTGAATCAGATTTGATCCTCCAGTTTTTGCCTTTCTCTTAGTCAAGTCAGTGATGCTTAGCTTCCTTTTGTTGTCAGGCTGCCATCCCTCCTGTCCGAGCTAATGTTTTATATCTTAGTCCAGAGTACTCAGTTCCTATCTCGTAAGAATTTGTTATGATTTTACATGTTTTGTCACTATGTTTCTTCCAAAGTGTGAATGCATAAGGAATTGATAGAATACATGCATGTGCAGTTGTATTCAAAAATTTTGGTGATCAAAAGATTACCAATTAATAGGGGCATTGAAATGACAATAGAAAAATACCCCCGTGCCATTTTCTTTTCTATCTGCTACTCCATTCTGGAATTCCCCTAAATGGTTGGTCATTTTGACAAGAAGAATGAATTGGTTATCCCAACTGGGGTTATGGCCTAAACGGGCTTCTCTCAAGATTCATGGAAAAGACCGAAACAAAAAACTACTTAAACCAACTACAGCAAGAACTATGGGAAGCTTGTCGTCATCGTCGATGCTATTGACCAGAATCAAGTAATGTTTCTTCTTTGTGATTGGTTGCGGACAAAAACTAAAGAAATTTGGAAGAGAATATTGGATTCTTTGTTTTCTATAGTTTGCTTCCAAATAATGGTGCAAAACGCAACTTGGACAGCTTTTCAGTATTCTTAGATGCCCAGTTGAAAGGATTTGAGTACCATCACGTTGACATGTATGATGGTGTTTTAAGTAACCAAGCAGATTGACATTTCTTTCGGATCTCCTCCTGATCTTACCATATCATCCTTTTCTCAGATGAATGTGAATGTATTTAATAGTGTAAAATAGAGATATAATTTCAAAATTCACCATTTTAGCCAGGGGTGAAAAGTCACAAATTGTTGGATCCCATGATAAATCTCAAGTGCACATTTTTGTGTTTTCTTTCTGTCAAAACCAGAATTGAAACCAGGATCCATCTTACAGGTGTAAATTACATTACTAGTACTACCATTGATGATAGTGTGGAATTAATAATGAGTTGATGTATGAAAGTCATATTGATTTTTGGTAGAGCATGTCTAATTTGTTTGGAGATAGTACGTATAGAGTTCAAAATTTTAAATTTTTGGTTTGGGAGAAAATAAAACTTCAAGAAATGTAGTTTTGTTACTGAGTGCATGACTAATCGGGGAGAGATCTTATGAGATATTATGCATGAATGACCGTATTGACAACGTTTGCTGTAGTCAGGATCCAGTGTGAAGTGGAACTCGTATTGCTTTTCAAAAATTCAAGTTTCACCAGAAATGTTCATGGAAGCTTTGATAGTTCTAGTTGTTGGAAAAAGATATGAAATGCTGGGGAACTTCAGTTTTGGAATCTTTTTAATTTGTCCAATACATAGCAATAATGACTTAGAGTATTAAGATAATAAGAAAATGCTAATCATTTATAAAGACAAATGTTGTCAGCAGAATAGAAATGGAGGTTCAGAAATTCGGTCCGTCTCATTCTCTCTCCAAACAAAGTTAGAGGGATTGTCTTTCCTTCTGAGTTTGAAGATGCCTTTTCCTGAGCCTTATAAAATTAATTACTAAGGATTTGAGTGAATATGGAAAAAGGAAGACTCTTAAATACCTAATGAGCTAATGGAGTTATACAATTGGAAGGATGACCTAGTGCACGGGGCTTCTGCTAGAGACGGACTCATGGGGGGCAAGTGTACAAGGCTTCTGCTAGAGAGGGACCTGGGGAGGGCAAGATGTATGGAGCCTTCCCCTAATTTTTGGAGAGGCTACTTTTGTGACTTGAACCCATGTCGTCAGAGACGCTAATGGCATGGTTTACTGTTTGGCCAAGCCATCCTTTAGTTATATTCTTGGGAAACCATATATTATTATTCAAGAATACACCAAGTAAAAAAAAGGCTGTAAATTCAACAAATTATGCAAGTGCATGCCTTTAATCTTTTGGTGTAGTTCTATTTGTGTGCATCTTTTTAACATTTGTGCCCCTGTATTTGGAAAGTTATTGTATCCAGCTACATGAAGGCTATAGTACACATTCTATAGAAGTTGGGATCTTTTCAAAGTTTTTTCCTTTTCTCCTACTTTATAAAAAGGTGGATGCATAATTTATATAAACATGCTTGGCTTGCTGCAGGGAAGCTGTAAGGAGTGTATTTCTTCTCCACTTTGATAAAAGTATGTGCTTTTCTTCTCATTTAACTAGCCGTTGATGGTGGGGGGTGGTAGATAGAAGTTCAAACTCAAGGCTAGATTAGCATCATAAGTTTTAGCTTAAAACATCAGTGCTTCAATCTATATTACATGGGAAAAGGGCCTTGATGGGACATATGTCCTATGTGGCACTTCTCTCTCCCTCACTTCTCTATCACTAACTAGCTCTCTCTCTCTCTCTATATATATATATCTATTTTAAACCCAATCTTTTCCTCTTTCTCTTTATTTCAAACTCAATTTTTTTCTTTATTTTTTTTATCAAAAACACATTTTTATATGTCCATACATTCTATTTGGAAAGTATAGTGGGTTTTATATATTCTTTTAGGGTACATTTTTCTTTTTGTTGCATTTGGTTGGAATTAAGAGTAAGCATAATAAAGATTATTAGTCAGGCTAGGAGTTTCAAATGAGACTACCGAAAATTGTTTACTACGCTGTTATCCTTAATAATTTTAGAAATTATTTATTAAATTATATTCAAAGTGCCTTTAAGCATGGCTAATTGAAAGTCATATTCACAACAAAACAATTTTACAATTTTTGACTCTGTATTTCTGCTTTCATATGTTGACATGCCTTTGTGTTTCTTGTTCAGTGATCTGGTTTCAAAACTCAACTCTGTACCATTTTAGCATGTTCCATGCCTCACACCATATTGTACCCGTTACTGCTACAGAAGAGGAGGTTATACCTTCTGGAAAAACCATTAATTTTCTTCTTGTCATGATATTTTCTAGTTGCACTGATGTTCATCCTTCTCTATCAGGTCGAAGCTGAAGCAAATGCTGTCCAAGCAGTTGCAGAGGGTTTCTGCCCATTAAAAATTGTCTTAGATAGAGTGGTTTTAACTTCAACTGGTGTGCTTCTGGGGTGCTGGCAGGTTACTTCCGTTGACTTACACATGTGCTATATATACATGTAGGCCCCCTTTGATTGACCGGATTAATAATGAGGGCATGTAATCCCACAGGATAAGTAATTTTATGGGACTAGTAGTGACGAGATTATTAATACAACGTTCTCTTAAGTATTTTATGTATCCTATTTTGTGGGATTATTTTTCCAATGGATTCATAATCTTTCTACCACTTGTTACATTCAAATAAAAAAAATATAATCCCATGGAATATTTGATCCAAACGTAAATTTAATTCGATCAGTCAAACATGCTGATAGATATGTGTATATATACACATGTTTATTATTCATTTATGTGTCTATAGTAGTGAACAGTTGAATAATGATAATCACATAAATTTGAGTTGAATCACAAAATGTGAACTTAGGGTTTGAAAGAGGAAGAAGAAGACTGGGTAGAGAAGTGATAAAGATGAAAAAAGAAGAGTCAAAGGAGTTAACCTAGTCTTCTTCATTCATATGCATTTATAATATTATTGTGTCAATAACAATTACAATAATATCCGCGTAGAAGAAGATAAACGAATGATAAAAAGAAATAAATGAAAACACTTCAAATACTCTCCTTCAAACTGGAGCATAGAGGTCAAACATGCCTCGCTTGATAAGTAATTAGTGGAATGTGTAACGAGATAAAGGCTTGGTGAGAATATCATAGTATAAATTCATAATGAAGTCGCAGTCAACCTTGATATATTTGGTGTGCTCATGAAAATCAAATCATTAGCAATAAAGATAATAACTTGATTATCACAAAACATTTGCATACAGATAGGAGAATCGACACCAAAGTCCTGAAGAAGAGAGTGAACCCACAATATTTCAGAGGCAGTATGAGTCGTAGCTCAATACTTTGCTTCAGCACTTGAGCAGGCAACAATACCTTGTTTTTTACTGAGCCAAGTCACCAGATTCCCACTAAGAAAAGTACAATATTCGGAAATAGATCGTCTATAAGAGCGACTACTCGCCCAAACAGAGTGTCAATATAACAAATCATGTCCTAGGGTACTCTTAAAATAGCACAAAATGCGGCAAAAAATCTCAAAATGCAGCTGACGAGGAGCATGCACATATTGACTAACAACACCAACAACGTAAGTAATGTAGAAGATAAGTTAACTTCCCAACAAGTTGGCGGTAACGACCAAACATCAGCAAAAGGTGAAGACCAACATCAACAAAGGATTCATCCTGGTTAAGACTATTTGTTACACAGTTTCTCATTACATATTAGAGAACACCCGAGAAAATTAGGGAAGCTGACGCTTTACTGCCCAATTTGAAAAAAAAAAAGAGAAGATCTTCTGTTGGATTTATCCATCACAGCGGATGATGTTGGGAATTCTCATAATCAGGAATTTAGTCGAGCTCTTGATTCTCCTCTCTTCAAGAATGCCATCGAATAACTTAATCTCGTAAATTATATGGTGTAAGCCAACATCCACCGTCAATGCTAGCAAACAAGCTAGTAAAAGAAACCACGTCAAATCAAGCTATCTTTAAAAAAAAAGATGCTTAAAAGAAAAATAAAGCCTAAAGACTTGGTAAGTGAGAAGTGATGTAAAACAAACCTTAAAAGGCATAGACGTCTTAATATTCAAACCTTAAATTTTGTAGTTAAAGTTCGAGGCCTACAAATGTGTATAAATAGAGAGTTATATGCATTGAAAATTCTCTCAGAGTTCTCTTGTATTCCTTTGCTTTCCGCATTTTGTAAATGGGATCAAAGCTTATAGTAGTAGTAGTAGGAGCAGTAGAAGAAAAATCTTTCCATTTAGTGAAAAGCTCCAGAGCAAGACCAAGTTTGTGTAGTTGTAAGCTAATTCTCATTTAATAAGACATCTCTCTTTGGTCGTTATCTGTGTCATTTACAGTTTTAATAAAACCCACATGGTTGGTATTTGTCAAAGCCCATATATCATTTGATTGTTAACGTTATAAGCTTCTTATAGCATTTTTCGTTTGAACTATCGCTCAGGAAGGTTTTTGGCACTAGACAAAACTAGAAGGGTTTAGGTTCCAACAATAATCTGTAATGGCTCTTGATCCGAAAGATATATTATGGGTAGGATTCATAACTAAAAATGTTAAAAATAACAATGATCATATTTTACATATTGATAAAAGTACTGTTTCTCTTCATAATGTTTGTACTAGTTTAAATAATATTTCTAATTTAATATGTTTGTGATTTAAAAAAAAAATCAAAATATAAATCAAAATTATTTTGAAACTAGAGTTGAGGGAGGCAAGAGTAGGCGAGAGTACTAACGCAAAGGAGGGAAGGGCGGTGGACAAGGGAGCGAGAGGGGATCCACCACCGAGACTGAGTCAAAAAATAAGAATCGGATGAGCACGCAGTGAGTCCACCACATAAGAACGGGGAATAGATTCCAACAAAAAAGAAGTAGAGCTATAGAAAGGAATATCCTCATAGAATGTAACATCAAGGGAGTAAAACATGTAATGAGTAATAGGATCATAACACCGATAACATTTAGACATAGCAGAGTAACCTACAAAAATGCATCGAATAGATTTATTATCGAGTTTAGAAGGAGTCAGATGGTGATTTTGGACAAAGCATCTGCAGCCAAATACCCTAGGGAAAAGAGGAAATAAAGTTTGATCGGGTTGAAGAGTGAAGTGAGGCAAAACCATGCAAGACTCGACTAGAAGTGCGGGTGATGAGGTAAACTGCCGTTGGAACCGGTCAATGATCTTTGTGGCTGTGTGTTAGGGTTTGGTGGAGGGCTGAGTATGAGGGAGAAGGATATTAAGGTTTGTGGCTGTATGTTGGGGTTCAATGGGGTACTGGACGATGCTTTTTCTTTTTTTTTTTTGCCGACGAAGGATTGGCTCTGATACCAAAATGAATGTTTGTATGTAATGGTCTACTTTCAAAGAGAGATGGCCTCATGTATTTATCCTAGTCAATGTAGGGTTGACACAGTAAAGGATGAAATCTTGATAAGAAGGAAAAAATAAATTAAAGGCCAATAAAAGGGATCCAGAATCAAAATTTAAAATTATAATAATTAAAAGCCAAAGTTGAGAAAATCAACTGGATGCCACCATAAGTAGATATGGGTGCACCCAATGACCATGTTTATATTAGAGGATAAGATTAATTATGACAATTTTAGGCTCAGTTACCGTGGATGTCTATAACCTTTTCCTTGTTTCTTACAAGGTTGAGAACATATATATTGTGAATCATTATATTCAAAATCTGGTATGGAAGTCCAAATATTAAGGACACAAATTATTGTTCTTTATTTCATTTAGTAACACAAATTTTGTTCTTTATTTGATTATATTAAATTCATTTGTAGGTTATCTCTGGAACAGATCCTATAACCATTCGTGCTAAATTGAGATCTGCTCTTCCTAGTGCCCCAGCAAAACAACTTGTAAGTATCATGTGAACCTCTTAGCTAATAGAGCAGACGAATGATCTTATACTCCACCCTTTGTTGAGCAAGACAAGAATAATATTTTAATGGCTCAATGATATGGGTGGCATTTTTAAGTGTTGTTGGACCTGAAAATTCACCCAAAGATATTTTTATCATAGTCATTCCTTTGAGTGCACTTGTTTCCTCCAAATTTATGTGATACTATTTTAAGCCACCAAATGTACCGAGGGCTGCTGGTACACCCTTCCATTTTTGTTGCATCAGTTTGGGATTTAAGAAAAGAAAAATTAGCAATATGGATTAGCCAAGAACTGATTATTACTGAATATGGTTGGCCCCATCACCTTGTAACTTTCCATGCTGTGCGTGCCAATATACCATTACTGGTTAAACGTGGCTCATGTGTCCACAATGATATTAAAACGATGAATATGAGGTTCTCTAATTTCTCGATAGTTATTGCAAAGGGTTTATACCTTTTTGCTAATTCTCGGCATTTTTCTGCTGCAGTATGATGCTGCTATTCTTCACACATCGTTTGCAAGGCTTCTTGGTTGGCCTAATGCTTCACCTGCGGTAATAATTTAGCAGGCCAGGGCATATGATATGTTCCTTCCTTTCATCCAACTCTTGTTGCTTCTGAATATTGCATACATGTTATAGCTTCAACATCAATCAAGGGGGAAAATATGCTTTGTTGTGGTTTGTGTAGCCATGTACTGAATCATAAAGCTAGTTTCATAAGTGTCTTGTAGAAAATGCTAATTACTACTCTTACATATGCTGATTTTAATTGTGAATCACAAACCATTATCAATAGCACGTAAACCAACCAAAAGTTATAGAAAAATAACACAATAATGGCCTAGGAATAAATCTCAACTAACCTAAATTTAAATGTTAAAAAGTGGAATATAAATAGCCTAGAAATAAAATTCAATAATAAAACAACATCAACATTCTAAAATCTCTAGGTAGCATGCTAAGTGCTAACTACCCACTAGCTAACTATTTAATAACTAAACTGACTCAACATCCTAATAGAGATCATAAGAGAGAGAGAGAAGAGTTCCCATCCACACCCAAAGTCAATTTTTCATTGGCGTGCTCACCTAAAATGTTAAGGATGATATGAACTTACAACCCAGTGAATGATAAAGTATACATAGTAAGAAGTACCACAAGATTATCATTAAAACATGTTCGTCATAGCTTTTCAATCCACATTTCATAATAGCATAGAGATGTGAAGTCTCACATTGCCTGAATACAAAAGTATTGCGCAGTATATAAGCGTGAAGGCTCCCTTACTTAAATAGCTAGTTTTTTGGATTGAGTTCTACTAAAGGCCGTTTAACATGGTATTAGAGCTGGAGTACCAAGGGTGAGTAAGGTATGTGTCCCTGGCTTGCACGCAGCAAGTGCTGTCGAGTGAGCACGCTACACATGCGGGAGGGTGTGAAGCAAATTTCCGCATCGCCTAAATACAAAAGTAATGTGTATTATATAAGCATGAGAGCACCCTCACTTCAATAGCTAGATTTTGTGGTTTAGTTTTACCCAAGACCATTTAACAATAGAAAATCGCGTGTTAATGTATATTGTAATCGTTTTTCTCAATGATGATCATATCATTAAAGGTTTTGTTAGATCATGTACCACTCACGACATCCATAATTCATGGATCCACACACATCATGCTTAGAGGCAATATTGGAATGGTGTCTGTAATTGTTCTCTAAGTTGATCTAGTTGATATACCTAGTGGATAATCGTATAATTGCTGAGACACTAGGTACCAGAGTTACCCATTAGAATATTCCATAAATCATGACATATCACCAATGGATACAAAAAAATAGTTATTAAACATGTGGAGTACTACAACAGTTATATAACATGCATCTCAATATATATATATATATATTTACGTAGGTTTCTGAAATAATTTATAGGGTAAGAGGAAAGTTTTAAGGATAAATGTATTGCATGCGAAACCACTCACATGTGGTCCAAAGGAGTATACGAATCAATCGTCCTCCTAAATTATGCAAACATAAAAGACCATTATAAAAAATTAGCACTAACTCTGATTAAAAGTATTTAAATGCTAAGTAGAACCCCCTTTTCGGTACAACTCCATAAACATCAATTTTTCCTAAGTTGTTATTACCTCTTGCCCATGATAAGTTTTAGTTCTATTCAATATTTAAGATTTAATAAAATCAAGACCTTTAAATACTCCAATCCAATTTCAGCGAATAGCATATTAAAGTTTTATAATAATCGGGTCAAGTTCTACCGTTGGTCTCATCGAATAATTTCTTAAGCCTAATATTCCCCACCCTATCAATATACGCATTTTAAGATGAGAATAGATACTAATTAAAATAACTTCAAAAACAAATTCTACACATTGAAAAAACCTAAGGATTGTTGTCGTCACCCATCAAATATAAACACATTTAGGATGTACTACTACAGCGTGTGGCTTACCATGCGATTAAAATACAATTATTTACATCAATTGCAGGCCATGCTTTAGGGCTCACAGCTTTCACTCTTATTCGGTTTTTCCAGATTTTGCTCTTCTTTTTGTTTGTTTTCCCCCACTACTTGCAAAATTCTGTGTAAGAACCTTCTTGCTCTTGGCACCTCTACAGCCCCACCACACAGGCCATTGCTGGCCATGCTTCACAACGCACAATGTACTCTCATGGTGGCAGCAACATGACAGTACAACTCACATACATGCACACTAAACCCATAGTTGCACCAAATATAGATCTCACCCAGTGTTGCGGCAAACCCCCGACGCCACTATACCCCTCTTGCGCATGCAAACATTAGGAGGTTATACGCAATGTGTGTGCATGCACGTAACTGACTAGAAACGAAAAGAGGAGACAAAGAGGATTACCTTCTCTGGACCTCCCATACGGAATAAATCTGGATGCCCACCTCCACTCTCTATCTCTGTGTAGGCACAAACAATCTAACCCTAACTCCTCTCCCCATGTATATATATGCATGTATAAGCATAACCAACCCACTCTTCTAATGCCCATAAAACTCTCATTTATAAGAATGTGGCATCTTATTATCTGAACCTAGCAAAACAACGAAGGCTGATTTTTGGTGGGTGTGCTAGCGTCGATGGACGCGGTGTCATTGGTTGATGGCATCAGTGGTCGCTAAGTCGTTGGTCGGCAGCATGACAGGAAATGCTTGGCGTGACTGGGAGACACGAACCAGGTCACTAGGTATGGATGTGTGAACGAGGGTTTGGTCAGCAATGTGGTAGAGAGGCGACGACGACGACGACAACGTCAAGGGATGGCGACATCGACGTTGAGGGATGGTGACGGCGACAACGAGGGATGACGACGGTGACGGCGAGTTAGGATTTTGGTGGTTGCAGCAAGATTAGAGTTTTGGTTGCTACTGGATTATTTTTTCCTTCAGATTTTGGCTCTGATATAAAAAATAATAAAAGAATTCTGTAATTTTTGTTTACCTCCAATGAGGATTAAAAGACTAGGTTTACAAAAGGAAGGTATATCCGAAATAAAGGTAAGAAATAATTCAAAGATAACACAATAAATCAAAGGATTCTAGTTTCCTAATATATATTAATTCCAATACTGTAACTTGTATGTAGCAAGTGCTGCCTAGTTGGCACGCTGTGCGTGAGAGAGGATGTGAAACGAAATCTCACACTAAGTTGCACGATCCTCTTACTGGAATAATGAGTTTGTCTCAGAACTTCGCTCTCACGCTCCAAAGTAAAAATCTTGTAAGAACCTCGCTTCCATCGAGAAAGAATCTCGCTCCCAACTAAGATAAAACTTCTCAAACATATAAATTCTCAACAAACAAAATAGAAGTGAAGAAATAAGAGAAAATTTATAAAATTGATAAAATTATAAAATAAAATTAACTCAAATATATTCTAGTACTTTATATTTACATAATATTTATTTATATATACAAAAAAATAATCGGTGGTTGGCACCAATATAATAATCTGTGGTTGGCACCAATATACAATATTTATTTTTATTTAACATATA
>JAULJZ010000007.1:8078231-8098564 GCA_032270985.1 Heliamphora pulchella
GTTTATTTAAATTTTTTCTTCTACCTTCTGTCTTCTTCTTCACCTGCTGCATTTTTTTTTTTTCAAATTCACAATTGAATGTTGTCTTCTTTTTCTTATATGCTATTTGTTGTTATTTATTTATTTATTGTAATTTATTATGAGAATCCTAGTTAATAGTTCGATTATTTTATAGGAAACAACTCACAAGTGTTGAATATGACTTCCATTGGAGGTAGCTCCACCAGTATTACCTGATGATGCTGAGGAATTTGATGAAAACAAACCTTTATGGAGGCATATAACTAAATTGGGAAAAATGGGAGCGGGAGGAGGGAATTACAGCTACAATGCAACTTTTGTCATTGCACCTTTAAGGGTTCATATACTAGAGTGAAGGGACACTTATTAAAGCTTCCATGGAAGGGAATTGGTCAAAAAAGGAGATGGGCAAGCGAGAGTGGAAGTGGGACCGGAGGTTTGAGCGGAACTGAACAGAGTTCTATAATGAAAGCATTCAACATGAAGGATAGAGATCAATTGCATGCCGAAATTGCAAGAATGTTTTACTCGGTGGGGTTGCCCTTTAACCTTGCAAGAATGTTTTACTCGGTGGGGTAAATCACATGAATGATTTGCACTTATTAGCAACTATTTGTCCACCTGAATTGACATTTATTGAGTTTAAATAAACACAAAATTGTAATTAGTTTTTCCCCAAAAAAAAATAAGGGCTTACAATGGTTAAATAGATTTTTAGATTAAATGTGGCAGCACCTGCTACGAAGCCTACAATAGATGTGCACTTTTGCAATTAGTTCTAATTCAAATTTCTCCTTCTATGTTCACTTTGGCCAATTGTTTATTAAGGAAACCATGATTTGTTTATTAAGGAAAGCAATATTCTACTAATGGATATTTACCAAGTTAATTAAAAAAAGAAGTCGGATTTTGGCTGGAAGTCGGATTTTGCCTCTTTGGCTGGAACTATTGAGAGCGGCACTGCCTCTTTGGCTGGAAGTCGGATTTTGCCCACCCGCTTTGTTTTTTGGTAAAAGAAGTCTGGCTTTGTTTTTTGGTAAAAGAAGTCTGGCTTGTCAGAGCAGCTTCAGCCGGCAAAGTAGTGCGAGATGAGAGTGTCTCATCTGAGAATTATATAGAGTCACTCCTTTCACACCAACAACAATTTTTTGTTTTTGATTCTTTTCTGACCACCTGGTTATGTTAACCGTTTTATTTTATGTTTTTATTTTCAAAAAATTTGTAAATTATAAACAGAAATATATTTAATAATTATTTTTTATTTTAAAATAAAAAAATATTTTCACCTATTTTTGTAAATAACTTCTTAACCACAAAAAGCTCATCCGTGGCCGTTGCAATTAACCCTTAGAATAATTTCCATGTCTTTTGCAGGATGATATTTATATACGGATCATCTCAACATTCCTTATGTAGTTTTCTTCGCAATCTATTTGACAATATCATTCCAAAACTCAATTGGTGCAAGAAAATCAGTGTTCTACTTCATAAAGCCTGGATATTGGAAAGGTAAATGAGGAAACAAGGTGGCAAGTAATTGGGATTGCACTAGTAATCCATCTTTCTTAATTATTTTGGTTGGATGTTATTGGTGACTAATGCTCTGTCTTCCTCTTCTTGTAGAGGGCAGGTATCTGTAATTGGATAAGGTCAATCCCACCGCCAAAATATACCACTCCAGACAATGAGGACGTGCTTAAAGAGGACAACGCTGTGAAACAACAAGCAAATATTGTTGTTCAAGTACGTGGGCTTGCAATGACATATCCTAGTGCAACAAAGATTGGTTGTTGTAAATGTGGTCTTCACAGTATCATCCTCTTAAGAGAAACATTAATGTTCTTTTTACTGTGTGCTAGGTAGATTTTAGGCAACACTTGGGGGGGAGGGGACAAGAGTTGAATGTGGTGTTTGGGACTACTAAAACTAGTACATTATAGATTATAACTCTGCAACAAAAATTGCGAGTATTTGATAAAGATTGTAGTTTGTGGTTAAAATAGAAGAAAAAGTAGTTATAACTTGAAGTAGAAGTTGTGGGTATTTAAAAAAAATTATAATTTATAGTTAAAATTAATATCAGGAAGCTTAAAACTACTACTAATAACTTTGTCAAACACCCCTATAATCACTTCATTTTGGCATCTACGACTATTTTTCGCAACTACGACCAACCGCCACCCCCCATAACTTCCCCTCGAAAAATATAAAGTGAAAAATAGATGGCTAGACAATCCATAAGCATAACCAATAACCTTTTACCTAAATAGATGGGATAGTGACCAAAAAGGATCTTCAACGCTTTGGCCCACTGCCCCTCCTGAGGTGATCTTGTATCCTTACTTGTCTAGCGTGTTGGTGACAATATTTGTAGGAGGAAAGACAACTTACCATTAAGTTTGTGAATTATTCTCTGATATTTGTTAATTAATTTTGTTCACCATCTTTATCATGCAAGACAAAAGATGGCATACACAGCAAATACAAAGTGGAGATTACTTTCAGGGCTTCTGGGTCAACTTTGCAAAAGAACAAACATTCTGTCTTCTTGGATCCAATTGAGCATGGAAAACTACTGCAATTAATTGTTTGACTGGAATTACACCAATGACGATGGAAATGGTAATGACTTATACTTCATGTTTTCATGTGCATCAATTGGGATATATTTGGATAAGATAGTACGAAGTAACTGTTAAGTCACTATCTCAAAAGCTTAAGCTGCTAGGAAATAGATTCAACAATATATATCAAACTATTCAACACTCATCCTCAATTGCGACCCTGTGTTGCATGAAGAGACAAACAAACTGAACTGAATAGGTACACAAATTCACATAGTGAACAATAACAAATATAACAAAGAAACACATATCACAATACTTGAATCCAATACCTCTTGGAACTAAAGCTCTGATATCAGTTGAGTCACCAATTGTTTCAAAACCTCAAGCTGTTAGAGGGCCAATAATGTATGTCAAGCTATCCAATAGTAACAAAACATAACGTGCCTTTTACAACATTGATTTATGGATATTCTATTCAGAGCACTGTTGACATGTCATCTATTTGAAGAATTATAGGAGTTTTTCCCCAGGTAACTTTTATTTCTTCAATTTTTCTTTTCAATCTTTCAACAAGGTTATAGATTTGATTACTCGAGTACTTCTAGATTTCATCTAGAAAGAGACTGATCTCTATTTCACTTTTCATAGTTTGATATTCTTTGCTATGCATTGTTAGGTAAAGAGCACCTCTACCTCTTTCCCAGCATCAAAGGCTTGTCCCAAGCTTCAAGGTTAAATTGGTAAATAATATTAGATGTTTTCTTTTCTTTTCTTTTATTGAGATTAACCAAACAAGATAGGAAATAAACAACTATCTTTTCTTTTCTTTTCTCTTCTCTCCTATTTATCCGAACGAGAATAAAAGAAAACATAATCTTTTCTTTTCTTTTTTCTCCTATGTTGCCAAACAGAGGAGAGGCTCACTGAATCAGCCAAGATGAGGGCCGGTAGCTATACCTAAGATGAGGGCCAGTAGTTATGGTGAAGGAATGAAACGCTGGCTTAGTTTAAGTTATGAAATCTTCTTGAGTGATGTTTAGATGTTTAGACTAGAATTCTCGGTTCCGAACACTCAACCCTGGTCAAAATCCACATTACGATGGAACTTGAAGTAAATTTTTGTTTCATATAGACAAGGTTCAAGTAATAACAACATGTATGATAATGACATTAAAGAATGAAAGCTTAAAAGAGGTTAATTGAGTTTTATGATAAAATTAACACGGAAAATGTACAACGATACAATTAGTTCGTCATTTTTATTAAACAAAACAAAAAGAAAGCTATGAAGTCGAGATATTGATCACTGTATGTGACAATTACCCTCGCACGTTGAATGCTTGAGCCCGGCATGCAACCTTAATAAAGACATCCTCCAAAGTAGTATCGGTCAGACCCCATGCATGAACCATGAACCTGCTCTTTGCATTCTCAACTGCTTGGAAAACATCTGCAATTCGAACCTCGTGTTTTGGCAGCTCAAACTTTTGAGTTCCAGATAAATGGTATATCTTGTTAGCATTTGGGGACAAATTCCGTACCAAGCTATGCACTTCTTCTTCGTGAGTTGATGATGTTGTCATTGTTAACAAGTAAGACCCTCCATATCTACCCTTCAGCTGTCATTCAAAAAAAAAATTCTATTAAATGTCAACAAAAATGAAAAATAGCACTTGATTCCATACCTAGACATTTATCAATAATACAAGAAGATGTGCACATCCGATAGGTGGGCTATGAGAATTTTAGGAAACCAAACCCCTAATTTTTCATAATCAAAGTTGAAGCACTTGAGAGGAGATGAAGTAATGATGCAAAATGAAAAACACAAGCATCGAAAATTGAGAGACAAGTTGAAAAATAAAAAACTGAAAGGGTTCTTTTAGGTGCAATTTTGATTGTATTATATAGCTTCAAAAAGAGTGGAACACCATAATGGTATTCTCCCTCTATAGTTAGTATAGATAAAAGGTTTGATGGTTGTTAGCGACTCAATGTCATGGATCTAACAAAGAAGTTAATTTAATTTTACATAATTGCATTTTGGAATAAGTATAACTTAATTTTGCACAATTGCATTTTGGAGCAAGTCTAAAACTTGTTGAAGTACCTCAACCACAAAAATCTAACAAACCATCCTTGCTGGTACTCAAAACAATGGATCTAACGAAGTCAATTCATCCTACTTTTGGAGATATTTATCGTAATTTAGAGTAGAATTTTTGCAACAAGGAGAGTGTTAGGAAGAGACGTTAGAGAGATTGAGCATTGTAATCATTATTGAGTATAGCATATTTTTTTCTTCTGTGTCTCCGCCGTGGATATAAGCACACTATTGTATCAAATTGATCCCGTATTCTCTTGTGCTCAATGTCATCTGACTTGTCTTCTTTATTGTTTCTTGTGATTGTAACCATACTTGTTATTTGTATAATAGGGGGAATGAAAATAGAATACAATTCCATTGTGAAACTTTATGGGAGTTAGAAATCCCTATAACAACTTATTATCAATGTTTCTGATATTCCTGGACTAACAAATAATATGCAAGTAAATGGAGTGGTATGGATTTCAGGAAAACTAATATGGGTTTATGGATTTAGATGAAACTTTAGGTCACAGTAATGCATCCTGTGCAGTTAACTCTGCTACATAATTTCAAGCAGCTAGCATATTTTCAGTGTTTCATAATAAAATCATCATGCTCATCAGGATTTTGGATTCACACACAATACAATTGGCCAATGAGAGAAAAGTGAGTGTACATAAAATAAGCAATTGAGGAAAGCGGGATCAATTTTAGAAAAGTGATCAAGGTGTTTGTACCGTGTGGCATATATTGTGAAAGATGTGGACACATCATATCATAATGTTGAGCAAATGTACATGACCCATTCAAGAATACCTCAATTCTTATCAAATTAACATAAGAAAAATTACCTCTTTGGGGTTCCCAATGCACTCCAAGTTGCCATCCACTAAAATTCCTAGTCGATCACATAGATGTTCTGCCTCCTCCATTGAATGTGCTGAAAGCATTTGGGTAAGCTATATTAATGAAATTACAAGGGAAGAAACGCCTATATAATGTTCGGTAGGAGGGGACAAAAATCCATATGTAATGATTAGATAGAAAGCCACGTGCAAGATTGTAAACTATTGAGTAGGATCATGAATCACTAAAGCCACGTGCAAGATTGTAAAATATTGAGTAGGATCATGAATCACTATTAAAGAAAGTAAAATATATTTTTAGTTATGAGAATTCATGTGAGAGATTACTGGTGAGAATGATTGCTCGGTTTTGTTTTGCTCGCTTCACGACATTCCATAAATTATTTCTTGAAGCTGGATCCAGTCCAGTACTTGGCTCATCCATGTAGACAACCTTAACAAAATTTTCAAGAATTACATATTATCAATACATCACGAGATTTAAGTACCGGAAAAAAATATAAGCTGCATGGTAGATGGTATGGAGATTTTTAAGACATACTTTGGGATCCCCAATCAGTGAAATGGCGACGCTAAGCCTCCTTTTCATACCTCCACTATATTTCCCAGCTTGTTTATCGGCAACTCCTCCATGAAAAAGGTTAACACTCTTAAGAGATTCTTCCACTGCCTGCAGCAAAACTTGTCCTAATGGGATTACTTTAAAATAAAAGCTCTCGTTAGGTTGCCACTTTATCACCCTTCATTTTTTATTCTCTCCCCCCCCTCCCCCCCCCAAAAAAAACCCCAAACGCACAGAAACTCCCATGAGCAATATAGATTTTCTAAAATAAAGAATGCATTGAAAGAGAGTGCTGCCAATAATGTCCGTTGTTTTCTAACAAATACAGAGTCAACAACTTAGGTTGCCTAGTTTTTCGTATTGTTATTAGTTGCATCCTATGTTTGTTGCACATGGATTCTAATCGTAGTACTTGTATAGGCCAGTCAATAAAAACACAAATGACATATTATCAAATATGAGACCAAAAAAAATATCTTTCATTATGCTCAAACCCATACACAGGACACACTAGAAAATTAGTTAATTGGCTAAACATATAAATCCAATCAAATCAAGAGAAAATTAAGGTTTTATTTCCTCGTATGCTGAAAAGCATGGACCACCTTCCAACGTGTGGAAATCAGTGTGCTGGGGTGCAAAGTGTATTTACCCCATTATATATTACTCATTATCAAATATAGTAGAAATAATCATCCCAAAAAATGTTTTGCACCTCTAACGACCAATAAACATTGTATTAGACTTTTCAATAACAATTGGTGTGGTCCATCCATTAGGTTATATAGATTTTTTTTCTTGGTCCAATGATGCTAGGCTATGCGTGGCAGTTACCCTACACCTACCCTAAAGGTGTAACCCCTCAAGTTTTAAAATGGTTAGATACTTAGATCCAACCACAACAGTTTTTAGTAACACCATAAAGTGTGCTTCCAACTAAAGCTAGCTAGAGTCTTTCAATATGATATGTGATTAAGTAAACAATTACATGTAATATTATTGATTAATTTTTGTTATTCTCACTGCTATTGAATAATATAATTAGTTCTCAAGTAATTCAATAGTAATTGTTAATAAATATTTAATGCTTCTCTTATTACCAAGGAACAAAATTTTCACTTGTTTCCATCGAAACCGTTGAAACGTTTTCATTTCCTAGGCGAGCGAAACAAAACATTAGTAGAAAATTCGTGTTTCCTTCGAAACACACTAAATATTACACAATATACCTAAACAAGTTTTATTGGAAGGAATTTAAAATCTTCATAAATACTTTTACATTTATCTTTAAAAATTATAGATTGATGTATTTTAGTTTATTAAAAAAACCTCATTTTGTTGTGATTTTACATTATCTAAAAATAATTTACACTTGTATTGAATAAAACCAAGTATTTAATTATACAAGAAAATATTACTTCATAAAAGTATTGATTTTTATGCTTTTAGATTCTCTCCTCAATAACTACATAAACTTGTATATATTTAAATGATCAATTATTAGTCTTTAATAAATAGATTACAAATTATATTTCTAAATATTTTTATTTTTGTCACATTTGAAAACTACTTGAAACGTTTTCGGTACATTTTTGAAATGTTTCGAAATGTTTTCGTTTCCATACTAATCGAAATAATACACTGAAACAAAATTTTGATCCTTACTTATTACAAGAAAAAAAAATAGTCATTGTCAATAATGAGCTACGGATACTATTGTCAAAAAAAAAATCGAGTTGATGTTTCACTCCAATTTATAATTTTAAATTTATCTGTTATATTACCTCATATTATAAAATATTGTATATATCATTATTGTCATCCATTACAGTCCTACATATTAAAATTTTGAGCTAAATCTCTTTTAGTATTATTTAAGTCAAACAAGTTTTAGCTCACACCAGCACAAGTAATTTAGTTTCATTTTTATGGAAGTTAAAAAATGCAGTGATTGTGACATATTGAGATGTATCATGCATGGTATCAATCCAAAATGCCTTTAACAAGCACTAGTTCACAAGTACAATTGGAACTTACCGTGACAATTTCAAAGTCGGACAAGGTCAACTTACTTGGTATAATGCAGACCCTTTAAGGTTTTTAAGTCTGCCGTAAAAAAGCAAGTGCTCTCTTCCTGTCAAGTTTTCCCAAAGTAGGCTGTATAATGGTCCAATAAAAAAAAAAAATGATTATTTAAATTTTCACAAGTGGAGAAAAGAAAGACCAGCAAAATTGCTTTCTTCACTTTGATGAATGTATGTGCTTACTCATGTTGTGGGCATACACCCATGCTAGTATATATTTCATTCATTTGTGTCTGTATATCTAGACCTTGAACATATGCCACGCCTGAGCTTGGCTTAATCAGTCCAATCATCTGTCACAAAAGAGCACCATAATTTTTTCTATTTGAATATTGCAGGAGAAATAAATAAATATGAAAAGATATCGCCTTTAAGAGATGACAAATAAAGACACAAATTCAAAAGCTAAGTAACATCAGAAACACTTGATGACCATATACATAAGAAAGGAATAAAGATACGAAAAGTCATGTATACATCATTGGAAAATCCAAGATCATTTTATACTGACCATACTAATAAAAGAGGTTTTTCCTGCACCATTGGGACCAAGCATACCAAAGCACTCTCCTGGAGGCACAGCAAGTGACATGCCTCTCACTGCAAACTTCTCAGGGTTTCCATCCCTTTTTGGATACACCTTTTTGAGGTCATTGCAGATGATAGCATGATTTGTTGTCGGTTCAAGTAGTAACTGTTCAACCTTCTCCCTCTGTGAAAGAAAAGAGAAATATATATAAGAGAAAATTACTACAAACCTGAAGCACATCCCATTTAGAAAAATCAAGAATGCACCAATAACGGTAAGCAAGATATAAAAACTTAAACAAGTTATACTTGCATGCAAACCTATTGAGAACACGTGGATTTTTAAGAGCATCACTATGGATCACTTATTCAATAAACAAACGGTATAAAAACCATCATCACTATCACACTATTATGGAAGGTGAAGACAAGTTTAACATTGCAGATGAAAATGTGGATAAATAATAAATAGATAATATAATAATGGGTTTGCATTGATGGAGTAAAGATAGCATAACGGTCCACAATTCAAAAGTAAGATATCTCAAAGTGATCAGAGAAACTTGTACGGCTATATGCATATTAAGTAGATTGACCAGTTTGAAGTCTTATTTGGGATAAAGTATCTATTATTCCATTTCAAATACGTGTTCCTAAAGTAAGGATAAGAATATAAATCATGACCAAGACACTTGCCTCTTGGACAACATCAGGTTTCTCTGTTTCAACAAAAACTTTAGATTCTTGCCTTCCAAAACCAGGTCTTCTCAAGGACGAGGATGATAAAGGCTTCTTTCGAAAGTTTTGCAAGAAAAATAGAAGACTTCTTCGAACGCCACCTCCTGATGATACGGCGTGATCTATGTAATATGCAACAAATAGAACCACCAGCCACTCCACAAACATGATTATTAAGACCTCTCTTATCCCATTACTGCTATCACTTAAGTCTCCCCAGCGCATCCCATGAGTCCCCCTATAATTACTCGTGAAGGCATACTGTGCAAACTCGTATAACCCACGATATAAAGAAAAGCCAGGATATAACTCCATAACCACAATCCAGCCTCCTACAATATTGAAAGATAAATTTCATGCTGATTAGAAATAGTAAAAACAAAAAAGGTATAAATGCAAAGATGAATGAAATGGACAAACACAATGCACCAAAGAAAGCTGAAATACAAACTATCAAATTTGAAATACAAACTATCAGACACTAAAATAGCAAGCAAACTAGAAATGGTTTAAATGATAATGACCAGTACCTCTATGACAGCTAAACCAGAAACTAAACATTAACCGGATGATCATGCTAATCTTGTCTGTCAAACACATTTTGAAAAAGTAGCAAAAATGGCATATAAGGCACATCTCTAAGGTGTGCCAATCATCACTAATTAGGAGCATCAAATTTCCTAAAAGGATGAAAATGCAATGGCTTTTTTTTTCCCGTTACTGCGATGAAGACCCATATTGATCCACATTAGGTTGGGAATGTTTTATACAAATACAATCCAAAATTGGCTTCAAATCTGCAAAGCACGAACTTCTTGCCAACTTGACACAACTAAAATGTTCATCCCAAATCAATAGAGAAGAAGATGAAATCTTGGAGGTATTCAATGAAACAAGCTGCATGATCGAAAAGTTAAACTTGTTTACTGGGGAATCTAGTTGCAATATGAACTTTAAGAAAATGATCTGTTGTCATGGAGAGAAAGGCAGTACACATGCAGACATAGGGAGCAAGTATTACACCTGTATTCTTTAGATTCATTGTACTTACTTGGGAATGATGTATCTTGGATGAAGAACTGGAAAAGAAAACCTCCTAAGAGCCCAGTTCCAAACACCATTATGTATCCTACAACTGCGCACATCAAGTTTCAATCATTTATTATATCTCATAGTTCAACTAACCTTTAAGCAAAAAGAAAATAATATGACCCACTCTAATGATTAACAACAATAGCTGAGACCAAACCTGCAACAGTCTTCACATTTGAGAAATTTGTAGCTATCAGAAAAGCCAGTGAAATTTGCAAGTTTATGTAGATGAAATAAAACACGAATTGAATGCTGTAGTCATTAAGCGTGAAGAATTTTAACCCTGCACAGAATCAGCTGCATTAAAGCAACTGGATTACACATCATAAGAAAAAAGCAGTTTATTTGTTGTCTTATTACCTATAACAGAGCCAAATATCACAAAACATAACATGTAGGTCGAAGATATTGCAAGAAAATAAGCGTAAGAAATCATCCAATATGGGCCATCACCAAGGCCATGCATTTTCATCATGATTCTTAGCTTTTGTTGCTTCTCGTAAACCAAAGATGTCAATATGACCTACATAAAATGGGGAAATGATTGAAGAATATTACAAAATTGAAATTAAACAATCCAATGAAATAAACAAGACCTTCCTAAAAATGGACCAGCAGATAAAATGAACATATTAAATCACAAATGAACATATTAAAGCACAGAGACATTTTTCCCTCAAAAGGGGTCACCACAGCCACACAATTTACATAGTAACTGATCTACTCTAAAAGAATATTCTGAGACCAGGACCGCATTATTCTACACCCATCATTATGCAAAAGTCTAGAGGTCATGGAGGAGGAAATTAAGAGAAAATCTCCTACACTTTATTCAATTAAACTATAGCTGTGAAAAAAAGAACATCAGCAATATAATTGGGTACTTGCTAATGAATCCATATAAACAAAGTAAACGGTCATGCAACATAAAGATCAACCAATTTGTCCTTGGGCACTCCAAGTGCCTGCAGGCCCTGCACCCACCGCCCCAAATGCTCAGTGTGCACAGCAAGCCCCCGCCCACATGGCCAGAGCCCAGTCACCCCAGCCAGTCCCATGCCTGCCCAAGGCCAGCAGCAGCCTATGTGCAGCACCAACTTCGGCGCCGTTTTTGGAGGGTCAAATTTGTCTTTTAAGTTGCAGTATAACACATAAATATTAAATATGTAGATAATATTTCTAGGAAGGCAAATACAATTTTATCAACATATATATAATACTATAATCTACACAATATAAATACAAACACATACATTCGAACATATAAGTGCAAAAGTGTCAATTATACATCTGTCTTGCTTTTCTTCAACATCAATCACTATTGACTGGGCCTCTTTTACGCCATGCATTGTCAGTTATTTCCAAAACTAGGAGATCCAAATCGCGGTTTAGCAGTATCTGATGAGATTCTTATATAGTAAATCAACGCACATAATTTGATGGAATATATCTGTTGTATCGGAATGGCTTCTTCTCATGTCATATTATCCCTATCTGGACTGTGTTGCACTTCATATGTTTTGATGAATCATTGAGAGTAACTTACAACTGTTGACTGTAGTAAACTTTGGAATAACATGCATGCCTAAAATACTCTAATCCAAAAAAAAAAAAAAAAAATAAAAAATAAAAAAAAAAAAATGCCACCATTACTGAAAAAGAAAAAAATAAAAAGATTACCCACTTACAGGGAATAATTGGAGAATGACCCATGTAAAGAAGAGGGGTCCAAGGAGAGAAGCAAGATCCAGCGTCTGTCGGGTTTCAGGCTTGGGCATTTCTTTGACGAACTCAAATGGCATTTTTGTAGCAGGCCCAAGCAAAAGTTGGAGATAGGCATTTGAGGCCTGTATATGCATGAATTGCAAAAAGCAATAATTCTGATTGTTTGGCTTTCAATGCAGCACTATTTTACATTTTACTACTTGATGGTCAAGTTTATATAAGTAAGAACAATTGAGCACCCAGGAAGAGAGCAATTGAACACCCAGGAAGAGAGCAATTGAACTTTATTCTGAAATAAACAAGTGCCAAAATGCTAAAGTGAAAGTAATTCAGCTCTACATTTACTGGTTACAAATCAATCAGGATGCATGCAACAAAGACTACAAGATGATGGGATAATGGAACAGAAGGTGTTACTCTGCAAAAACATTTTACGAAACTGATACTATTCTTCCTCATATTTTTGTAGCCACTATTTTAACAGTCATGGAACTTTTAGGAGCAGTATGACAGTGTGACATGGTCAAAAATAACTTCTGAATGGAACCAAGCAGAGAACTAAAAAGTTCAAGGAAGTTAAATATCCTATGAGCTGCAGGTCAACGACAAGCTGGAGCACGCCAGTGTAAGTTGGGAGCTCTATATCAGATCAGCCTAGGAAGAGCTCAAGGTTACCAAAACAAGAAGCTGAGTTCCATTGATAAAACTATGTGCAAATTCTGGCAGCCACTGAGCTAATAGATGGATTATATCTTCTCCTAATTCCCTCATAACATTCCCAACCAATCACTTCCCCTTAAATACAATTGAAACCTTTCAGAGTTTTCTTACTAAATCAGCATGTCATCCTAAAACCCTTTAGGAGAAGAATTGGAGTGAATCTCTCAACCATGGGAAGCTCTGTCCTGCATAAAAGATGAAGCTCCAAAAACCAGACCTTACAAGGCAACATTAGGAATGCCATAACAGATTATTTGTTTGAGGTCCTTTTTCGATCTTTTTTTTGCGGAGATTAGGTACTCTCCAACAGCCTGTCTAGTTGGTTTTTTTACAAGAAAGATAAAGCACTCCTTTCAACCACACACTAGATGGCAGACTGCAAGCGTCACATGAGAAGAGAGAAAATAAAAGCAGCAGCCAGTGAGCATTTTTGTCAATCAAACGATGACATCCCTTTTCGAAATCATGTACAGGAGTTTGGTTTCTTTCATTGATGTGGTAACCTTGACAGGCAGTATCAACAAAGTTATCTCTAAATCGTATTTCTTTTAGCTCACACAACATTCTTTGAGGGAACTCTTATTGAATTTACCTTTTAAATCGAGAGAACTGTCTTCTAAATCTACAAGAGATTCCAAGGTATGCTACACAAACCAACCAAAACACTTGAATTTTTTTTTTTCAGACCATAAGCTTGTTTCTTTTTGTCCTACACATAATACTTTCAAAGTGGTGGATTAAGAGGTAAGTAGGATACATCCCCAAGGACAAAGAACAAACGGTTCGAACTAGTTCCAGTCCTATCACCCATCTTTTTGTCTTTTCTTTCCCCTTATCAAGGCGCAAGGACCTCTTGAAGCACCTGACCAATCCCCATGCACTTGTAGTCTGCCCTCCCACATGGATTGGATATTCTCTCGTAATTTCTTCATCTTTCTTTGCCTTCTGGTTTAGTCAATCATAAAGTATATTCCTATTTTTTGTGTCATTAGATAAACATATCATTACCCTGTATACTGCTAACTTTGAACCTCCAGAAAGCTTTTTCACCATATATGAAGCACAAAAAGTTTCCATTGATCAAGTCAACACAAAAACAACATAAATAAAGATTTACAAAGTAGAAAACAAAAGGGCAAAAGTTATGAAGTTCAAAATAGATACCAAATTCACTGATCGAGGAACCCTCATCAATGCAAGAGGAACATTGCCAGAGTCATTCTTATAGGTAGAATTGTACCATATATTCACATTGAAGTTGTTAAAATTGGAATATAAGAAATCATAGGCTGCAAAAGAAAATTAAAAATAAAATAAAAATAAAAATCCATAAGCTCACTCGCTTGTATAACAACATAAAACAAGCAAGTAAAAAATATCAAGGAGACCAACCTGCTACAATCTCATTTATCTTCCCTTCTGAATTCCCCTTTCGGAAACCCTTATATAGCTCATCATTAATTTCAGAAGAACTATTGCGCCACAAATTTAAACCTTGAACACAGCTAGCCTCTAGATTCAAGACAAGGAAAATAAATAAAAATTATAGAGATTTTACTCAAATAATGATGCATATAAAGAGGAAGGGGGTTATCAATTGAGGAAAACTTTAATAAACAAGAAATGATTACCACAATCTACCATTTTACATAGCTTATATTTCAAATGAGTCCATAAGTAGGGTTTGAAATCATATAAATAGTGGTTTTTGTGCATTTATCTTTTAATAAGAATCTTTAATTTGTGAGTTTCCTAGAGGTTTATTAGTCATCTAGTAGATTTTCAATAACAAACTAATAAGAGGATTCAACTGGGAAGAGCTCAACTAGGGGCAAAACCAGGATTTGTAATAGGGGGGGCAAAATAGGAGAAAAGAAATGGGACAATTTTTATAACTTGATTCTATTGTTCGAAGTGTTGCAGAACAATTTTTTGAAATTAGAAGGTTAATCTCTAGAGATTGGTGAGGAATAAAGCTGAGAGACCCCAAGTGCAGTGAAGTTGAAATATAATCCGAGCAACAAAAAGGGCATTATCAAAGAAGACACAACAGAACTATCGCTGGAAACGTGAAAGCAACTGCCAAAAGTACAAAATTATTGAGATGATTTGTTGAGAAATGGATATTTTGAGTCATTTTGTTAGGACTTAGTATCTTTAGTGGTTGATTCAATATGCTATATTGACCACATTTGGATATCATTTGATATGACGTTTTTTGGGTACAAAATGTGACATCATACATGATACTAATTGCGTCATCTAATGGGTCCCACATGGCATGTGATTCATGCATGCAAGTCGTCACCTAAGGTGGTACTCAAATATAGGCATTACACCATTATTGTAAGTAAAAAAAAAAAAAGGAAATCAACTTAATAGACTCTCATTTTATTAAATATCTAATAAAAAAAATTGGGGGTGAGGGACCGGCCCCTATGGGGTTCTGCTGCTGAACTCGACCCATGAATAGACCTCTGGGTAGAGCTCACAGAATAGAAGCTTTCCCTCCTCTATGTTAAGTTAGCGGAGTCCTCGTACATGTTCTCTGAATGTTGTGTCACCATGACTCTGAGCTCTTAAAGTACTCAGTGTCCAATGTATATGTAATGCAACACTGATTTGCACTCCAAAAAATTAGAATAATGAAGTTATAGATCCTACTGATATGAATAATACCGTTCGATACTGCAGTGGAACCAATCTGGATGGAAACAGAAATTGTAGAATTTGCAGAGCACTGAGATTGGAGATGATAGAGGGGTTGGTTTGAAAAGAAAGCTGGGTCAACAAAATCAGAATAATCAGTCATTGTGGCTGATCCCTGAAATGTTTCAAAAATCAATATCAGCAGCAAAAACAAAAGGGAAAAAAAAGAAAAGAAAGAAAGAAAGATAGCAACAAATATTAGTATAACAAAAGGAAGTAAAGAATTAGAAAGAAAGGAAACATAATAAAGACCAAAGGCAACTTACCAAGGCATAATCAGCTAAGCTATATAAAATATCCGAGGAATTCAAAGTGGAAGAACTAGTGAACATATTTCCAGCCAATCCTACCCACATTTAATTATCAGATAACCAATTTAGTCCCACAAAACATAAAACAAAAAGGGAGAGAGAGAGAGAGAGAGAGAGAAGTATACTTTGTCCAAGAGATTGGTTATTCCCTGTAAGAAGAATAGTTGCTGGACAAGATCCTGTATCCCTGCATGACTCTTCGGGCAAATCTGTAAATAAAGCAAAATCGGTTTGTGTGGCACGGTATTTAGGACCTGGTATTTGCAACAAGGGAGGCCACTCAGGAGGACTAAGAATGGGACAGCTACTTGCTTGATCCAAAGTTGAGTACTCAATCCCGCACACCTTCTCTCCATTGTCACATTCACCATTCCCATTTCCATCAGCACAAATGCAGCCACACTTGTTTTTGGGTTTATCCAGCTCCCTGTTAATTAAATTTTGCAGGAGAACAAGTAACAAGCAGAGTACAAATGGAAATAAGATGAGCCTAATATTTGCCTGGAGATTTCGTTTCTGCAAAAAACAAAAAGAAAAAGAAAAGAAAGAAAGGAAAAAAAAGGACAGAAAAATGATTACGAGGAGTCATTAAAAAAAACAAGAAATACTTCTAAAACCCATAAGCACTAGAGCCAGAAATTAAAACTATGAAGTCTTACTACAAGAGACGCAAAGCAAAAAAATCATTTGACAAATGCACCTAACTAAAGTCTCCATCAAGCCCAAATTTGCAGAGATTTCAGTACGAAAACTGCCCCAACTCTAGTAATTGAGCAAATATTATTCCTAAGGTTAATAATTTGCAGCACATATACAATTACTTTCTTAAATTAAAACTATGAAGTCTTACTACAAGAGACGCAAAGCAAAAAAATTTGACAAATGCACCGAACTAAAGTCTCCATCAAGCTCAAATTTGCAGAGATTTCAGTACGAAAACTGCTCCAACTCTACTAATCGTGCAAATATTATTCCTAAGGTTAATAATTTGCAGCGCATATACAATTACTTTCTTAAATTAATGTCATTAAAAATTCACAACTCCTAGAATCTTTATATTTTCAGAATGTTCCTTCTTAAATTGATCATGTAATTGCACGTATGGGTATATGGAATAAATTATGTAAGTGAATCCTGAAATCTTGATGAAAATAAGAAACAACCGAAAAATTCAAACAGGTAAACCCTTGTAAAAAACAGTCAATTCATCTGGGTATACCGTCAACTAAACCTCAATTCTTATCTCTTAGATACATTACGTACATCATCCACCCATAGATACACATAATTTTTGGTAAGTACACACATATGCTCGTATGCATATAAAAGTAACCAATTTGATCAACAAGAAATACCTAAGAATGACCATTTTCAATATATTGGGTCAAGTATTAATAAAGATGGAAAGATTGAACAGGATGTGGCTAATAGAATTAGAACCAGAATGGATGAAATGGGAGAGTGCGTCATTAGTATTGCGTGATCGTAGAATTCCTGTTATGCTCAAGATAAGACATTATAGAACTGCTGTAAGATGGACCTGCTATGATGTAGGGTAAGAGATGTTGGACGGTTAAGGAACAAACATGTTTAGGAATTGAGTATAACTGAATTAATGAGAATGTTTGTTTATATATATATAGAACTGCTATAAGATGGATCTGTTATGATGTAGGGTAAGGGATGTTGGATGGTTAAGGGAAAACATGTTTAGGAATTGAGAATAGCTGAATTAATGAGAATGTTTATATATATATATATATATATAAAGAGAACAGGTCAGTTTGGTATGAACAAATGTTTGAAACCGGCTCACACAATTTTTTTTCCTAAATTAGCCATAAACAATTAAAAAAATTCAATGTACCAAAAAGTTCCAACCCAATAACCGTAGGGTATAAGAGTAAAAAATATATTATTTATGCCCACACACCTCCACTTGTCCCACTACAGTAACTCCCTTTTGTAACTTTCCATCTGCAGAAGATTGATGCATGGCTTTAAACTGCCCATTCCTATACAATTTTGTCTAAAAATGTCTAACCCATCACTTTCTCTCTCCTCATTCTCTATTTACTCTTTCTCACCGGAGTTCACGAGGTTGTCCCAATTCTGTTTCTAAACGGTAATGCATCAAACACCATTCGTTTAATTGTTTGATCACATCTACTTCAATATATGTACAATAGTAGTATAGATGTATATAACTATATATCTATCCCGAAGTACATTCTCTATTGTACGATCGATAAACCGCATTATAAACTCCAAAAAAATGTAAAGCCCTCATCTTTGTGATTTTGATTTTGTGGATTTAGGAAGGAAACTTGGTGGTTGAAAAAGCTTCAAAGGGCATAGGTTCGTTGTCATCGGAGGTGGGTTCAGTGAAGGATGCAGTTCAGCATTGTTGGAGTACTTGGTTGCTCCGATTAATAGTTTTTGGTAGGTTTCTATTTAGTTTTTAAACATGGTCCACTATTATTTTAAAAAGAAAATAATCTTTATTTTAGTTTTAAAAAATATTTAATTTCCTAACATTTAATAATATATTATTTTTTATACTTTAAACTAATTCGAGTTGTACACGCATCGTGTGTTCCCCGAACGCTAGTATGTATATATATGTATATATATATACACACACACACACATACACACACATCTATACTATTCTTAAAAGCAAGCTTCACAATTAGATTGTGAAGCCAACCGGATTTTTTGATCTCCAATTTGCCCTTTAACTGATTGAAATTTATCAAATTTTACTATAACCGTGAAGGACAAAGTAGTCCTAAACTTGCTACATGCGGTTACCCAATTTCTCTTTACCCAACTTCCTTAACTATTGTTCTCTCTCTCACGTACCCACCACTTACCTTCTCTCTCACGTACCCACCACTTACCTTCTTTATCAGGAAAAAACTGACTCTAACTTTTAAAACTGAATTTTTTACAAATTACTACAAATGGATGTGCAATTTGTTCTCTGGTTCTTATTCTCCTTTATGTTCTTCTAATTTGTTTTTTAAGTTGCAAATGTGTAAATATATATACATAGTTTTTTGTTCTCTGGCTCTTATTCTCCTTTATGTTCTTCTAATTTGTTTTTTAAGTGCAAATGTTTAAATATATATACATAGTTATAGATGTATATATACAAATTCAGTGATCTGATACTATTTCATTTCGTTTTACAATTTTGGTGAATTGAGTTTGGACTTTGGAGCAAGATGTGATCGCCTGGTTTGAGACTCCTTATCAACTCTGTCAAATTTTCCATTCATTTTTTGATGAATCACGTCTCTTTCTCTCTTCCCTTTTCCTTCTCTCTCTCTCTCTCTCTCTCTCCCTCTCTCCGAAAGCGTTTATGGATTTATTCGGAGAACGATTCCTACTGTGAGGAGAAGGAAGGGGTGATTCTAAATGCACATACTTGGTTTCTTTGTACACATGTTCATACAAGAGGTATTGCATCGTGTACAATTGCCTTAATGCACAAGTAAGTTTTCAAGAATCACCGAAAAGGAAGTGATGAAACCGCTTTCCAATACGATTACGAATATGCCACTCCGTGCCTTCAAATCTTCATTTGGAAGTAAAGACTAGAAAGTGGCACGCATGGTCTGGGCACGCAATGCATGTAAAATTCAGAAAATATAAAAATAATATATTATTGTATTAAATTTTTTTTTTATCTATAACTGCGTAAAAGAGAGGATGCGTAATAACTTTCGATTTCTATTTGAGAGAAAGAGAAAAGAGACAGATAGGGGCAGTACTATAAATTATGTGGCACTAATATATATGAATTATTTGAATGAGTTGGTAGTTGTGTAAATTTTGAGTTTTAATTTATTGTATAATTCACCGTATAATATTTTTATAACGTTACATAAATCGAAATGTACACGCATTGTGTCCCTTAGCGCTAGTATATATATATACACACACACAAGGAATAAACATGTTAGTAAGAAGATTGAGGTGGCACCAATGTCAAATGAAGATGGAAGTGCCAAAGTGAGTGAGATGGTATAGACGAATAAGGAGTAATTTGACTCACTTGGAGAATTGTAAAACAAACAGAAGTGAGTTCAATAAATAACAAAGAACATAATTTCCTTAAACTTAGGGGATATGACTTCCTAAAGAGTTAGATTGAGTTGATCAGTTGTATTTAGTGGGGATAATTACACTTACCTCCACTAAGGTTTAAACTTATTGCAGAGACCAACCATGTGGTCTCTGAAATTACACTAACCTCCCATGAGATTTAATTTTTAACATCAATTGCACCTAACTGTTAAAATTTTCGTTGAAA